>CM076572.1:827669250-827944896 GCA_034641835.2 Pinus albicaulis | reverse complement strand
TTCTTCTCTGAAGTATGTGCATGAGCAAGGAGGGCAGCAAAGGAGGAATAACAACCTTCCATCTCATACCTTTGGCATGAGAGATGTCAAAGAGGAGAATAATGGGAGGCATGGATTTCCAACATACACATTGGACATGAAGGATGTCAAAGATAAGAGTAGCAACATGGCAGCCACTTCAGTTGGCACACTATCAGCACTGTCATTGTTGGGCACATTAGATCCCTATTGGAAATCCCAACTGCTGGTGGAATATTCCAAGTATCTCCATACTTGCATGATTCTAGATGACTGGTTGCATGAGGGGAGATATTCAAAATTTGATGGAGTGATTTGTAATCATGGTATAATCTTCTTATCTAGAGCCTCTAAGCTCAAGGGGAAGCTTCTGCAAAGGGCTTATGAAGGGTTCCATCTTGGCCACACTTATTCAATGAAGCTCAATAATATCATATGGTGGAGCTACTACCAGGAGGGCTTTGAAAGGGAACTATATCAACATTATCAAATATGCATGGATTCTATGGAGTTAGAGCAACAATATGGCTCTAAGGGGGAATTAAAACAACCCTCTCTTCCTTCCCTTGAAGGAGAGAGTAGATCTATGCACCACTTCATTTATAGGAGGAGAATATTTGGTGAAGAGCATGCTCCTAATACATGTGTTTTATATTATGACTTCATGCATTCTTACACCACGTTTTTGCAGGCCATGACTCCAAGAAGGAGTGTTATATATTGTCAATCTCATGGAAAATATGGGGCCACAAAAATTGATGTACTTGGGCACTCCCTTGGTGGACAAAGGGAGATCTTGTTTCATGATGGGTGCTTCCCTAAGGCACCAAACATATCTCACACATTCAGCTACAGTGAGATGGCATGGGCTGCAAGTAAGTGGTGGGAAAACCACTTACGAAATCTTGGTTTAATGCAGGCAAGAGATGCATTACGTTGGTTCCACATGTGGGACTATGACCCACCTCCATATGTGCACCTTGTTGTTTTTTTGCACATTGTTTTGCTCCCATACATTGATGACATGCTTGTACTTTTTATGGGAATCTATGGAGGGAGGATGGGAATTATGCATGTGCCTAATGAGCTGAAAAATCTCCATGTGTCTTGTGTCATATATTTCAGAGGGAGCATTAGGCAACCCATGGGTGTTTCACATGAGATCTTGTTTCCTTGTGGGATGAATTTTGCACTTTTCATATTGACTTTGGGGAAACAATTCATGGGGGTTTGGATTGGTGAGCATCTACTCTATGATGAGAGCTTGATCTTTGATGATGTCACCAATGGAGGAGAAGTCTTGTAGCACTCACCTTATCATTTTCTTGAGGAAAAGAAACATTTTGGGAGGGGAGGACTGTAATATTCCCATTTAGCCCAAGCTAATGGGAATATCTTATTTTTCTTTGTTTTATCTTGCACTTCATGTTTATGAATAAAATGTGAAGGAGGACATGTAAAACTCCTAAAAACCATGAATAAATCAATGCCTATGTAAATAGAGACATATCTGGGCCATGTAAATAAACTCTTGCAGGTGTGAATGGGTTTAAATCACAAGATGGGGTCAACCTTGACCAAGTCAACAACGTAGTCTAGGTGCAATGAACCTCATGGATACACATCGCAGTTCTAGATGGAGGCTCCCCATGTGAAAGGGGCTAACTCATTGAGGTGGTTTAGGGTTTGACAAGGCTTTCACCCTATAAAATAAGGAGGAGGACAACAGGAAAAGGTTTTTGATGCTATCATTTTCTGAAGGTGTTGTCTACTTAGACATCCCTTGTTGGGCTTTCCTATTTAGGAATCCCACCTCCTTCCTTTAGCAGCTCTTGGAGGAATCTTGTTTGCCTAGTCCATTATCCGGAAATTGGCCAAGCGACATCTTGCATCTACAACACATTCCTTCTTAGGATTGAGTTGTCTATGTGAGGTGCAGCAAGTGGAACACTAGATCTATTTAGATCTAGCTTGTACTAGTGTCTCTTCTCATGGAGTGTGTCTTTTAACCTCCTGGAAGAGTGCAGTAGTGGGTTGAGCTTCAGATCCATAAATTGGCAGCAGGCCAAAGAATTCTCAGGGCCTACAGCGTAGTCCCTCTTCCAGGACTGCGTTATTTGCAAAAGCAGAGTTGCAGGGTGACTTGGCATCATTTTAGAGGAGGAAGATCACTAGTGATTGGATCCTTCCTTTCACTATGGTGATCCGTGGATTGGCCAACCAATCCATGTTAGTTCAGATCTGATCTGTTGTATATGTTATGATTTAGAATTTTCTGAATACTTCTGCAGATCTGTGACTTAGATCTCAGATCTACTCATTGTTATTCATGTTTTGCTGAGATCCGCAAGGGGAGTGTATAGAGGAGCCTATCTTGTACACCGATCTGAAATAGATCTATCATTTTATGTACATATTTGCTCTATATCTGAGTTGTAATCTACTACATGCTTCAGCAATGAAAATAACACTTTCAAGCTTATTCTGCCATTTCATGTTGTTGTAGCAGCTCATTTTGAGTCTTTTGTCTTGTACATTCATCTTATTTCTATTATACACTGTATAAGCTGCATTGTAGATCTATTTTGTTATTGTATAGCTGAAAGATGAACCTCCATGTTGGTATCATGCTTATTAATTGGTAAACTGTGTTATTTCTGAAGCAGTCCTTGCATATAGCTGCAGCCCCTCTCTTTGGGTGTTTTTCATCTAGACTAGGTTGTGGGAGATCTGTTTAACCCACCTAGTTTGATTTTCTTTTGCTATCCTTTTGGATTTAGATATTAGATGAGCTGATCTAAGGGATCCATGAGCTGAAAACTCATTTATATGCACAAAATTCTCAGAAGTGCGTTATTTCAACATGCTTGCCGAGATGCTCCAGATTTGGAATATTACAAAGAGGATGACATAAAGATCCATTTGTCTTAATTAAGGCTATAAGGAGAAAAACTAGTTTTGTGGGAGGCAAAGACTCAATAGGAAATGCGAATCCATGGTAAGATATCCATTTCTTGGGTTGAATTTATTTCTTCCATTAAAAGACAATTTTATCCATTAGCCTATATGCAAAAATAAATTATGAGTTGGAAAAATTTAGGAAACTCAAGGGCCAAACAACTGAAGAGTTCACCCAGGAGTTTAGAAAGAGGGCTTTTTTGTTAGGAGTAAACTTGAATTCCCAAGACACAGTCTTGAAATACATTTGGATTTTACATTCCTATTTGAAACATACTATCCTTATGTTTAACACAAGCAATTTAGATGAAGTATGTGTGCAAGCCACACATCTTGAAGCAAGGGGAAAGAACATTCAGGAAGAGGGTAGTAAGAAGAAGCCATTCAAGGGTAAGGTAAAAGATAAGGGAGGAAAATGGAAGGGAAAGAAGAATTCAAGAATTAAGAAAGAAGGGGAGAAAAATAAATGCAAGCAGTGTTGCAAAGAGGGGCATGATGAAGCCCACTATTGGAGAATACATCCCGAACTAAGGCATAAGAAACAAAATAACAAGGGGAAATAAAAGATAACTGCCACTACACAACATGATCTTGGATCCGATTCCGAAGATGAGACCAAGATCGTAGCCATGGTAAAAAATGGAAAGGAAGCCATAACAATTACTAGTTCCTCAAATAGTCACAATAACACTCCAAATGAAGACACGGGGATATAATTGTTCCATGTGAGAGTTATTTAAAATCATACAAAGATTGATGCATTGTTTGATAGTGGGTCACAAGAAAACCTGATTTCAGAAGACTTGGTCAAAAAGCTTAACCTTGAAACTGTACCACATCATAAACCATACCCTTTCGGTTGGATAGTTAAGAATGCCAATTTATAGGTTACAAGGAAATGCATATTTCGATTTGCTATTACTACAAACTTTGTCGATGAAGTTGAGTTAGTTGTGGTTCCACTTGACATTTCTAGGATTATCTTGGGAAGTCCATATTTGTATGACAGGAATGCGGTGTTTTATCGCCATGAGAAAAAATACCATTTTCTTAAGGATGGGATGGAGTATATTGTGAGAGCTCATCGCAAAAAGCTGAATATTTCTTTAGTTAATGCAGGGAAAATGAAGAGGCTAGTTAACGCAAGTAAAATTTTTTTGCTTCTCATGATAAAGAAAAAGGATGATGTTGACTATGAATATTTTGAAGGATGTGATGAAAAATTAAAATCTGATTTGTTTGATTTGGTAAGTCAGCATGGCGAGATGTTTCAAGAACCAAGTGGGTTACCTCCCAAGAGGGGAATTAAGCATGATATGCAGCTGCTGCCAGATGTTCCACTTCTAAACATTAGTATGTATAGCATGTCAATTATGGAGATTTTGGAAATCAAGAAGAAAATCCAAGAATTTCTAAACAAAGGTATCATACGCCCATATACTTCACCATATGATTCATCAATTGTTTTGGTACCAAAGAAGGACAGGACTTGGCACATGCGCATAGATTTCTGTGCACTGAATAAAATCCCGGTGAAGAATCGTTATTCATTCCCACGCATTAATAATTTGATTGATCAGCTAAATTATGAAAATGATTTCACTAATATATACTTACGAAGTGGTTATCATCAAGTTAGAATAGCTGAGGAGGACATTTGGAAAATTGCATTTAAAACTAGAGAAGGATTGTTTGAGTGGCTAGTTATGCCATTCGGTCTAACAAATGCTCCAGCTACTTTCATGAGAGTTATGAATGATGTTTTAAGACCATTTATTGATGAATTCTTTATTTTTTACTTAGATTATATACTTATACTCATCAAATCAAGAGATGAACATCTCATGCATGTGAACAAGGTACTTGATGTCTTGAAAAAAGAGCAGTTATTTTTAAAGATGTCAAAGTGTGAGTTTGGCAAGACTTATTTAGTGTATTTGGGATGCATTGTTGGAGGAGGTGAGTTGAAGATAGAACCTTCCAAAGTAGAGGTCATTCTGAATTGGCCCAAGCCCAATATAGTTACATAGGTAAGAAGCTTTCTTGGGGCAACACGGTATTGGAGGAAATTCATTACTAATTTTTCTTCCATTGTAGCTCCATTACATGCAATGGAAAGTGTTAAGAAAGTATTCCATTGGGGAGATATGCAACAAAAATAATTTGATGATTTAAAGCAAAATATCAATTCAACACCTGTATTGGCTCTTCCAAATCTTAGACAACCATTTGAGATCCAAACAGATGCTAGTGACTACGCCATGAGAGAAGTTCTCATGCATCATGGTAAGCCTATTTCGTTTCATTCTGAAATTTTAATGGAGTTGTGACTAACTATCCCACCTATGACAAAGAGTTATATGAATTGGTACAAAGTATAAATAAATGGAAGCATTATTTGATTGGGAAAGAGACCATTATCCATATTGACCATCAACCATTGCAGTACTTGCAATCACAGTCAAAGTTGCAGCAATTAGGACATTTCAGATGGATGGGATTTCTACAACAATTTCATTTGGTTATCAAGTATAAAAAGGGAATCTACAACAAGGTAGTTGATATTCTCTCTAGGCCTATTGTAAATTCATCTATTATACTCAAACACAATTTAGTTATGCATGAAGGTTACATTGAACAATATGCATGTGATAGTGATTTTCAAGATGTGTACAAAAGATTGAGTCAAGGAAACCAAAATGAAGAGTTATATTATCATGTGCATAACATTTTGTTGAATCACTTGGGCAAGTTATGTATACCACATGGAGAAATAAACATTATCATAAGGGAGGCACACACTTCATTGATTGCTGGAGATTTCGGTGTAGGAAAGACGCTAGCAAATCTCCAAAGGTATTTTTATTAGCCACACATGATTGATAGTGTATCTTGTTTTATTATAGGATGTTCTTTATGTGAAATAAGTAAGCCTAGTAATAGGAAACTTGGATTGTACACTCCACTTCTGGTTCTTACACATCCTTGGGAGAGTATCTCAATGGATTTTGTAGGTGGTCTTCCAATTTCAAGTAAAGGTCATGATTACTTGTATGTTGTTGTAGATAGGTTCAGCAAAATGTGTCTTTTGATGCCATGCAAATCTGAACAAACAACTCATATTCTATTTCAAAATGTATGGGTTCATTTTGGTCTTCCTACTTCTATTGTAAGTGATCGAGATTCCCGGTTATTTGGGAATTTTTGGTCAAAGTTATGGGACATGATCGACACAAAGTTGAAGAAGAATTAAAAATTTCATCCGCAAATAGATGACCAGACCGAGGTGGTTAAAAGGACATTCATTCATCTTCTTAGAGGTTATTTCAACAAACATCCCAAGTTGTGAGATGAACAGTTGCATTACATTCAACATGCATACAACAGGGAAAAGCACTCTTCCAAAAACACATTTCCATTTGAGGCATGTCTTGGGTACTTGCCAAGATCGCCTTTGGACTTAATATTTGAGAAATATGTCGTTATAGATGGTCATAGTGACATAGATAAGGCAAGAAAGTTCATTGAGAAAATTTTGTTCGTACATCACAAAGTGCAAGAAAAACTTGAAAAGAGTCAAAGCAGCTACAAGGCAAGGCTTGATAAACACCATGTTGATCAAAAATTCCAGGTTGGAGATGAAATTTGGTTATATATCAACAAAGAAATATTGTAAGGGGAAGGTAAAAATATTAAGCCAATCTGTTATGGTCCATTTAAAATTATGCAAAAGATTGGTAGCATTTCTTTAAGCTAGATTTGCCTCCTTATATGCAAACATATTCTATCGTTAATGTTGATAATTTGAGATTGTTTGAGCCTCATTAGATTGATGATCAAGGAGAGCATGTTCAACTGCCATTAATAAATTATTTCTCACCAAAATATCTTGATGAACTTCAACAAGATCTCATACTTGACAGAAGAACCAGAAATTCAAGGAGAGGGAATGTCGAATACCTTAGAGTGGGACTCAAGGGACAAAATAATTCCAAGGCCAAATGGATGGAGATTGAAAGGGTGAGGGATTTGTACCCTCACCTGCTGAACAATTGATAGTATCTTTTGGGGTCCAAAAGGCTTTTAATGGGGAGGAATGATCAGAGACTCAGTATTTAGCTCAAAAATGAAATTTCTCATAAGTTTTCCGAACTAGAATTACCACGTAGAGCTCGTTGCCAAGATTCTAACGCAATTCATTTTGTCAAAATCCGACTCCGATGAAGAAGTTATGACCTGTTGTCTGTTTTCCCAAGAGGGTAGAAAAATGTGCAGAAAAATGACACTGATGACTTGGCAGTCTAGTCAGCATCTTAGGAATATCCAAGTAATATTCTCCAATTTTTATTCAATGACACTATGACAAGTGTCACAGTCAGATTCACCAATGTTGCTTGGGAATTGAAATTTTTCTTCCTATTCTAAGGTTGAAGTTTTAATCATGGTGCATTGTTAATTTTTTAAATATGGTGGAATTATGGCCAATGGAGAAGGGACATGTGGAGAATCCAGGGGCTGCCACATGCCCTATCCCATAGAAATTAAGGTTGGCACAACATATTTTATATCCTAAGTCAATTTTCAAAGTTCTGCATTGCAAAATTATATCACCGAGGAGGGGCGGAGGTCAGGGTCAACCCCGCGACCTCCCCCATGCTAGCGTCGAGAGATACCACCACACCACACTATGTTTCTTATTATGTATAGGTGCGTGTACATATTTATGTCTTATATAACACACCATTGGGTGGAGGAGGGGTCCAGCCCCGCGGGCCAACACTCTCACCATAATACTTCACCCTGTGACCGTGATGGAGGGCTGGCGAGATAAATGCGCTTAGTGCTAAGACCGTGTTTAATTACACTTAATCCGAGATTATCTCTAGTTAATGACGTGATTAGTTTGGCAACGGAGTTGGCGGAGTCCTCCAATTATGGCAGAACTCCAAATTTAGCTGAGTTAGCTCGACAGTTTCCATATTTGGTGGAGAAAATGTAGGAAAATTGGTTTTTTCCCTAACTGAGGCTATTTTCTGCCAATTTTGGCTCAGGAAGAGTCATTATTGGTAGATTTTTATTTTTTGGAGCCATTTGAGCAGGTTTCAGAGGCAATAGGATACTGTAAACAACATTTTTGCATAGTTGAAACTAATACAAAGGCTCATGCCATGGAAGTTGGACCAAGGAGATGTAGCCCAGGAGGGGTGAACTCCTTCATCAAAACCACGTGCATTGATTAATTTGTCATGGTTTGTTGTGTTTTTATATTATGTTGTTCAACATTTAGTTTCCATGCTTTTATGTTCATGAAATCAACTTAATCTCATCAAGTTTGTTTGTTTTTCAATCATAAGCATATCTATAAACTCTTGTACAAGAAGCAAACATAAGCACTTTCATATTAAATCTGAAACTGATATTAGCACAAAAATAACTAACAATCAATTTCAGATCAGTATAACATTGGCGGCTGGGACAGTTGAAGTCAACAAACAGGAACTAGGTGGTGGGAAGTGTTGGTAGAACAACATCCCCACTACCACTCAGATACGATAGAACCATTGTGGCCAAGGGGAGAAGATATGTGACTGGAGTGTCTTCCATGCAACCGAAAATTGTTACAACATGGTAGTTTAAAATACCATAGAGAATGTAATTAAGCATTCCTCTAATCACATTCTCATGAATGAAAGGAATACTATTCTAGAGAGGGAGAAAAATAGAGAACGCAGTGGAGCATTGTTGAGAAATAAAAAAAATAAAAAGGAGGAGAATCATTCATAAAGAGGATGGGAGAATAAATTTTTGTGCTATATATAAAACAAGTAATATCGTAGGAGGAAAGGAGTATAAATATTTGTACTACTACCATAAGGTTACGAGGAGAGTAATAATTTTCTTGAGTATCAAGAGGTGGTAAGGATATCTCTCAAGTGAGGATAGTAGTATTTGGATTGCATGTAAGACTGGAGGGTGGAGATAGTTTTTTCTAGACTCCCTTAATAGCATGGGTGGAGAATTATTCCTTGGATTCTTGGTAAGGAGAGTTATTTAGCTCCCTATGCTTGTTTTTTGGTTTTACAGTGGGCTCTAAATTCCCAGGATTGGGTGGAACCACTCAGTGAAATAATTGTTAAGAGTGGAGGAATTAAGCCTTTGGATTCTCTCATTTTTTTATGGTGGAGGTGATGAATCTCTATATTCCTCGTTTTAGCATGTAATGGTAGAGTTACAGTTCTTACTAAGGTAGTTGAAGGGTGGATGGGGTGGACATATGGATTCACTGCGAGTAACTGACTACACTAAATAGCTAAAGGGTGGAGGTTGTGGACCTTTAGATTCATTATTAAAAATGGAATATACTAGTTGAATTATGGGTGGACGTGGATGCTCCTCTGGAGTCTTATTTTTAGCTGGAAGAATTGGTTTAATCCCTTAAGCACTTATCCTCAAGCTCTAGAATTTGGCTTGGGGGTTACTACTGCAAGAAAGGATTGGATGCAACGTGTCTAGAGTTGGGTGGAGAGTATAATTCTTGGCATTATGGTGTTCATGGTTCTAGCTAGCTGATGTTGAAATTAGTCTCATGATGATAGCTATCTTGTGTTGCCATTGATGTCAACCAATAGATGATCTAGCTAATGCATTGATGCCATCCTTGAAGGTGAATGGTTTAGTTGTAGCTGGTTGTGTTGAAATTGAGATGGTTATGTTGGCATTTATGTAAACCTTATGACGTCAAACATGATGGTCAGATGATGGTAGTGTGTGGTTGATAGTTCCTCATATGTTGAGTGGCTTTTATGTTCTTGTTCATGGCCTATTGTAGGAACTAATGGATGACTAGTTTCAATTGTGTGATTGGAATTATGATGATGATGGAGATGCCATTCAATGTGTTTCAAATGTGTTATAGCTTGTGTAGGTTTCAGTGGAGAGTAGAGGACTTGATGGCAGTCAAGTCAAATCTTGTTTGTTGGCCTTTAGGTTAACTTGGTAGTGACACTTGGGAGACATGTTTTTCCTTTTTTGCAGTGGTATCGCAAGGCTTATTAGAGGTTTGAAGGAATGTACAGATGTTAGATAAGATTACCAAACATGTGGCATAGATTTAGAGTTTAGGTTCTTATGTTTTTCCTTATGCTCAGCCCCACCCGTATGGATGCAGCCTTGTTCGTGTTGTTGGAAGGATCCAATATAAATTTCGTAGTTCTATGAATGTGGTTACAACCAAAATATGCTATTTCTATGGGTGCAGTTATGGCTTAGAATGATATTTTATCCACATTCCTTGTGCACTTCCAAAGCATTTCAACTTGTATGTTCGGGGAAGCTTCTAAATTAATGATATAAGTCAAAATTGTTTGAAAAAATCCTCCAGTGAATGTGAACACCTTTAGTGCACAAGTAGTGATGATTATGGTTGGATTTCGTCAACTTTGTGCACCTTTGATCCCTGTACAAAACTGTATTTCGCCCCTAATTTTTTATATTCTTCACTTAGGAGCTGAGTGATGGTTTGTTCAGGTAGTAGAGTGAGAGATAACATTGGAGAAGTTGTTGAATGCTTTAGGCCTACTTGTGATAAAAGATAGTGTATGAAGATGTTGCAGATGGTAGTGAAGTGAGTAGAAGGAATTGATGAAGCCGAATGCTGAAGAAAAACATCGGATTTCAGATCAATGTTGTAGTTGTTGTAGTAAAGGCTTTTTGTAGAAGAATAGACTTGAGGAAAAGGCTAACATTTGAGTAAGGTTTGAGTAGAGGATCTATTATATGTTTTGTCAAATGTTTTGCAGGTATTACTAGTGCATATGAAATAATGAAATATTATTTGTATGTTGCTAATATACAGAGGGTTTGATGTATTTGTTGGTTGTTGGATTTTTTTTTTTTAATGGTGTTATGTATGGATGATAGTATGGTTACTGGTTGGTTATGGTTATGAGCATTTCTGTTTTTTATTTTATGATATTTCCTTGCTATTGAGACTTGGATTGTAGAGTTGAATTCTCCTTGACCAGAGAGTCTTGGGATCTACATAGAATGAGAGGAGAATTTAATTCATGAGAGTGGAGTAGTGATTCCTTAGCATTGGCGAAAGGAATATTTTCTCCATTCAATTAGATTTTGATAGTCCAATTGGAGTTGGGTGAGGATCATTGATCATGGTGGATTTCAACAGATGGTTGTCCATAGATCTGTATGAGAACATAGTCTTCCAAGTTGATCAGTAGAATCGAGTCTCCAGGATGATGGGTATTGGGAAATATGAGGTCACGTCTCCTGGCTGATGGAAATGAGATATCTATGTAAAATGATTTTTTTCTTGACATAATATAGATTCAGAGTAGTGCAACAATATTAAGGGTGGTTTTTTCCCCAGAAGGGTTTCCACTAGATATCTTGTGTTCTCATGTGTGATTTATGTGTCATGCATGTTTATTGTTTATGTTGTTTCTTATGTATTTTGGTTTATGATCATATGGTGCACATATTATGATTTTGTATTAGTTTTTGATTAAATTATGCATGATTCGATAGAGAAATTTTAATTGGTAAAAATTGTTAACAAGGCATTCAAGGGATTCACCCCCTCCCCCTCTCAGTGGTGCTCGAGGTTTCAAAAAATTGGTATCAGAGAAGGGTCTCTTGATTGCAGCTTGATCGCCTTAGAGTAGATCATGGGATTATGACCAAGAACAAGAGAAAACAATCTCAGAAAAGGAAGGGACTTCAAAAATAAGAAGCCCAACCACAAGAGTCTCATCTTCCTAGTGTAAGTGGTTCAGTCAATAATGTGCAGAAATAAGAAAATCATGAACCCAAAGGTATAAATACTGATGATTTTATTTTTAGTGACAATTTTTATGACTCATATTTTGATCATGTTGAAGTGCCTAGAGATGATGGGGATGATATTAAGGTTCTTAGAGTTGATATTTCTAGAATAACATATGCATGCAATGCTGAAGAAAAACTATTGCAAATATGTGATGATAAGGAGTCCAAGATCAAGGAAGAGATTATCAACTTCAATATTAAACTGGCAAATTCAGAAAGAGTTGAAGAAGGCATGATAAAACAATACCAAGAAAAGGAATATAAATGTGAGAAATTAGAAGTTGAAGTGATGTCCTTAAGAAAGAAGTGGAATATGGAGAAGAGCATTGTGTCCTTGGAAAATTTTCTTGAGACCCAAAGGTCACCATTGGATAAATAATGTCTTTCATTTCAAAAGGGCGAGTCTAGTTTGTAGGGAGGTAAAATCACCAAACTTGAACCAAAATAATCTGCAGCAAATAATGGCAACAATAAGAGTAACAAAGAAAGGAACCAACAACAATTGAGAAGAAAAAATCAAGGATAACCTATATTTGAAGATCCTTTCTTCCAAGAGAGGATTGTGGAAGATCTATAAAGTTTCAAAGGAACCAAATTCCTTTTGTTCCTTTCATGCACAAGGTAGAATGCTACATCTATCACAAGTTTGGGAAAGTTGCAACTAAATACAACAACATAATGTATAGATATAACCAGTAGAGCTTGTAGCATTATCAACAACCAAGGAGACTGGCCAATAGGTATAATAATTATTTTTATGGTTATTGTCATTCATGTAACCTATTTGGCCATAAGGAAATTGATTACAGATCTAAACCATTGAGGAGAACCACATTATGTAAAATGTATAGATCTGCCATGAGTAGCAAGAGAATTGGTCCTCTTGCTTCATATCTTGGTGATGTGGAGTGATATACATGCCATAATTTTGGACATATGGAAAGAGATTGCATGCTTCACCATTATTCAAGGAAAAAAATGCAAGAGAAACAAAAATAGAGTGGAGGTAGCAAAAAACCAGCGAAGGAATAAAAGAAGCAGCCAAAGACCGTGTGGAGAAACAAGCAACGATTCTTAAAATAGTGAAGAGCATCCCCTCTGGAGTCCATGGTTACATCATGCATACTCATAGAGGATTGAAGAGTTCATGAGAGGTGCATAAACTCATAGGGAGCATATGGTAGTAGTATAGTAGCTAAATGAGTATGAGTTATAGAATGTAATATTCCCAATTAGTCATGAGCTAATTGGAATATTCAATTTTGTTTTACTGCTTTGTTTAAAGAATAAGAGGGAAAAGGAGGTCCATAATTATCCTTAATAATGAATAAATCAATGCCAAATATGAAAGAGACAAATCTTGGCAGCTTAATTGAAGCAACCTTGGTGTGAAAGGGCTAGATCACTTTGACTGGGTCAACCTTGACCAAATCAACAACGCTGTCATGGAGGAGTGGCCATCAATGAGGAACATCACAGATTTAGATGGAGATGCTTTATGTGAATGTAGTGATATTTTTAGATGGGGATTAGGGTTTGCAATCTCATAAATTATAAAAGGAAGAGGATGACAACCATTTTTCATTATGTCGATGTATATTATATTTTTGAATATATGGTTTGTTTAGACATAAATCTTTCTCTTGCTGTTTAGCTGAGATATAGTGTTGTTTAGCACAGGGTGTTCCTGATCAAGAATTCCACCTCTTCCATTGAGGAGCTCTTGGAGGAGTCTTGCACTACGTTTTCCACTATTAGGCTTAAGGCCAAGCTTCATATTTCATTTACAACACAGATCCTATTAAGGGTTTGGTTGTTTTGCAGGTTGCAGCAAGTGGTGATTAGATCTCTAGATCTAGGCCATCTCATCGCTTATTTTCAGTGGAGGAGGTTTCATTTCCATTTGGAGGAAAATATTGAAGGATATTGAGTTTATTTTCAGATCTTGGCATCATGCCAATTGGTTATTCATCCTTACAGCGCAATTTACTTCTAGATCTATGCTATTTCTGTAGGAGGAGTTGCAGAGTGGTTTAGCACGCCATTTGGAGCGTTGATTTTCTAGTGAAGCGGATCTATCTTTCACTTTGAGGATATATTGGAGGAGGCTATTTTATTTATCATATTAGATCAGCCACACTTTCCAGATCTGTATTTTTCAGTAGATCTGCAGTCTTAGATCTCAGATTTACAACTTGTACTTGGTGTTTTGCTGAAAACCCTTGAGGGGTTCTTTAAAGGAGCTTGTATGGTGCATGCATCTGATATAGAACTATATTTTGAGGCACATGTCAGATCTATATCTGATGTATAATCATTTTCTGTAGCAGAGCTAATAAAATAATGCTGTAAGGGTCTTCCAACTTTTCTGCATGATTGCAGCACCTCTTATGGAGTGATTTTATCCATTGGAGGCTTGTACTTTATTGTTATGCATCTTATGGGCCATTTCTTATACACATTTTGCTATTGTTATAACATATGAAAGGTCTCCATATTGGCCTCTTGCTTTTTAAATAATAATCTGCAATATTGTTCCAACATTTTGCACTATATTGCTGCTTTTCCCATTTGGGAATATTACAGTGGTATCAGAGCATAATCTTGGCATAGCCTGTGCATTATAAAATCCAATATGTCATCTGAAGAAGGAGATCCTCTTACTGATAGAGAGAAGAGGTATCAAAGAAGAATACACAGAAAGTTTGATTATACAGATGAGAAAGAAGAAAAGGGTAAAACCCCTTTATCTAGAGGTGAAGATGAAGAGAAGGAGTTCCCTAAGATTGTTCTTAGAGCCATGCAAGACATTACTAGAGAGATCAAGGATATGAGAATGGACAGGTTCAAGGAACCCCCTAAAGGATTTCATCATGGAGAAGGCTCTGGCATGTCTCATCACTGGAATGATCAACCAGTGCATCAACCACAAGTTTCCCAATGCTCTACCATGCCTACATTTTTTGGCTATGGGAAATGAAGGGTTTCAAGAACAAGAATCCCTTGAAGACTATTTTATGGAGTATGAATCTCAAACTCAGAGGTTCAAATATCACTTGAGTTTTCAGGAGTTTTGTCAAATAAAGGACAATAGAAGACCAAGGCATCATCATAGAAGTGGTGAATTCATTCATAATCATGATCGACATCACACTATGGGCATATTTGTTTACCCAAATTTGATGGGTCATCCAAGTGCACTGCCAAATATTTGGTAGAAAAAATTGACATCTACTTTCAGTTGAACAAGGTTCTAGAAATGGAGGCCATTAAGATTGCAGCGCTGCATCTTGAGGGTGAAGCACAAGACTAGTGGTTCCATGGCTTGTCTACATTGGGTCATGCCAATGTAACTGCATATTCAGAGTTCACTAGAAGGCTGGTGGAAAGGTTTGATAGAAGAGATCCTGAAGCACCATTCATGAGCCTTGCAAAGCTAAAACAATCAGGTAATGCAAAAACTTACATTGCTGAATTCTTAAGACTTTCTATTATGGTTCCTGATTTATCTGTAGCAAGAAGGGTGTGCATGTTTATTGATGGTTTAGATGAACCTCTGCATGGGTTGGTTAATTCTACCAAGCCCACTACCCTACAAGATGCCATTGAAAGGTCTAGAGACCTTCAAGATGCCTTGCTAAAATAAAATGCAACATTTCAGCATAAGCCCTCTTTTCCATCAAAGGGAAAAGAAGAGAAGGCTCCTCCTTCAAAAGAGAGTCAATATAAAAAACCTTTTGATGATGATGTCTGGAAATATTTGAGGAGGAGGAAGATTTGCTTCACTTGCGAAGAAGCTTGGGCACCCGGACATAGATGTGCATTTGGAAAAGAACATTACATAGAGGTCTTCTCAGATGATGAGGAGGAAGGAGAAGATGAACAAGGGAGGGGTCATAAAGCTGGAGTAGCAGGAGATGATCCACCACCACCTGGAGCTAAGGATGGAGCAATTACTCCCATTAGAGGCACTCTTGCATCACTAAGAGTGATACCCAACTGTCATGAAACTTCCACACAAGAAACAAAGATGAATTTGCGCAGTGGAAGCAGGGATATGATGATCCCATCTATTATGCACACGAGGATGATCCATGCGACATCATTATCTTGTGGTAAACCACTTGGGAGACCACCTGATTCAGATTGGTGAAAGATATATCACATCTTGATGCTCCATTTATAGATCCAGGAAGGATGGGAGCATTAGAAGACCAAAATATAACACTGAGAGTTCTGGGTGAGCTCCAGGATTAGAGAGATATTCTTCCACTCTCACCATTATCCACTCTCTCATCTCATACTGCACTGAGAGGAAATGCTGCAAGATTGGAGGATGACACCATCCAGGGGCAAGGAGACCATTCCTTGGCTATGGAGACTCAGAAGATAATCTCACTTAGAGAGAAATATTCCATACATGATAGAATATGGTGGCCACACATGCATTCTTTGATTAAACCAAGAAATTATTGGATAGATGATAGCCTCCCATGGGATACTAACTTTCAAAGGCCTCAATATTTACTTGAGCATGTGCATATGCAAGAAGGGAAGCAAGGAGGGGATAGTGACCTTCCAACATGTAACTTTGACATGGGAGATATCAATGAGGGGAGCAGCTATATGACATATTTTCTTTGTGATATATCATTAGCATTGTCACTATGGGAGATTGATCCATATTGGAAATCCCAACTGTTGGTGGATTATTCCAAGGATCTTCACACTTGCATGAAAATTGATGACCAACTACATGAAGAGGGATATTCAGTCCAAGAATGAGTCATCTATTATCATGGTAGGATATTCTTATCTAGAGCCTCCAAGCTTAAGGAAAAGTTACTACAAAGGGCTTAAGAAGGGTTCTTTTTCAGCCACACATATTCCATAAGATTTTACAACATTATCATGAGAAGCTACACTTGGAAGGGCTTTGAAGAGGAACTATATTAGCATTTTCAAAGATGCATGAACCATGTGGAGTTGGAAGAACAACATAACTCTATGAAGGAGTTAATTCAACCACCTCTTTCCTCTTTTGGAATGGGAGGAGATATATCTATGCACCACTCCACTTGTGTGAGGAGAAATGTTGGTGAAGAACATGCTTGTGTAACTAATGTTTCATTTGATTATTATTTGCATCTTTCACTATGTATATGTAGGCCATAGGTCCAATAAGGAGCAATATACCATATAAAATTCATGGCCAACTGTTGGCTCGAGGGCTCCTGACCTAGGTTCGGAGGTTAAGGTTTGCCAACAAACCCCTGTACTACTGGCCTTTTCGGCAGTGACCTACTTGCGTAGGCCAAAGTCTCACCTGAAGTAGTATGGGAGGGTGTTGGAACTAGGTTTCCACACCCTGAGAGAGAGCAGGTTAATCAAGCAGATCCGATTTCGCAACCTACCAGGTTCACACTGGTCTATTCGCAAGCTTTCGCAGTATATTCAGTTATTAACCACAATATAGATATTCAGATCTATTCGATATCTTTTCATCCATGTGCGTAACAAAAATTATCAGTACATGCTATCATAAACACATCTTATAGCATAAACATATGTGTTCGTAGCTAAACTTAAACCATCACAGAACCCTTATACTCACAACTGATACAAATCATAGATATACATATGCATAACACAGATACATTCATAGCTAATTAACCATTACACATGTGTTCAGTAACCATTAAAAATATAGATACACACAGATACCTCAGTAATACTTCACTTCTATTAATACTAGATTGAATTACAACAAAACACAGCCCACGAACACAATGTAATATCCCCAAAAGGGACTGCTTAGCAAGATAGGCCTGAAAAACGCATTTTTCAGGGATGTGTTCTTCAGAAACCAATATCAGACCTTGGATCCCTTATATATGATAATATAAGACCCAAATCCAAGAGGATATCAGAAACTAGTCAAGCTAGGTGAGGCAAACAGGCCTCCCACACCTAGTATGGCTTGAATATTGCCCACGGAAGGGTTGCAACAGTATGTAAACACAGTACTGGAATAAAAAAAAGCTTTCCACACAAAAATATGTTAAGAAACACTTCAGAATCAGTTGTATGTATAGCAGCAAGAAGTATGATCCATTCTACCTGCAAAAGATGGGGGAAAAGAAACAATTTATACCCTAAAAAGGTTAACTTTAGAGATATGCGTAAAAATAAGGGAAAATTATGGTGGGATGCCCTAGCTTAGGTCATTTGGGACTCACATACCAAATTTGAGCTAAAACAAATGACTCTAGCTATGTTAAATAGATCTCCCACTCCCGATATGGCTTTAAAATGCCCAAATCCCATGACTTGACTTATGTTGAATTTAATGAAGCATAGACAGCGTAAATTTCTGAAGGTTTATGATGAAATATGATGGAAAATACATAAATACATTTTATGACATCAAATCATGGAGAAAAATAGAGTATTAGCCCCCTTTACACATTTTATAAATGACCCAGCAAGGGTTTTCATGAAGGTACAAGTGTTAGAATGAAAATTCTGCAGAATCTAGATCTGGAAAACGTAGTGCACTCTAGTAGTAGATTAAAACTTAGATCTGGAACAAGATAGTGCATGAATAGTTATATTTACAACAGATCCATATACTAGAATGTATTTATATTACATACCCCTTGGGGTTTTCAGCATTACATGAAAGAACAGGAGTAGATCTGAGATTTTCTGCAGCAGATCTACATAATGATTCATAAAATATGAAGTGATAATAACAGTAAATATATCAGATCTGAAATAGACATGGATTAGATGGCTACTCCATGGACCACCACAGTGAAGGAAGGGTCCATCCACCAAAGATCTCTTCTCCAAAGGAATGCCAAAATGCCCTGAAACTCTGCAACTGGAAATAGCGCAGTCCAAGAGGATAAACTACAATGTAAGCTTGAAGCACAAATTAGCCTGATGCCAATATCAAGATCTGAAGCCCAAACTGCTAATACACTCTTCCAGGAGGATAAAAGACTCACTCACTGAGAAGAGGCACTAGAATAGTATAGATCTGAATAGATCTACTCTCCACTTGCTATAGCTCACTGAAACAAGTAAAATCCAACAAGATTTATGCTATCTAAGGGAGATGGAGCTTGGCCCTATACCTAATAGTGGAAGAGAAGTACAATACCCTCCAAGAGCTACTCAATGGAAGGAGAGAGAATCCCTAAACAGGAAATCCTCACAATTATCTGCCTAACAACCAAGAGAATTCAAATTGTCTAAATAGACATCAAAATAAAATATCATGAACAATCTTCTCTTGAGCATTCCCCTTCCTTTTATAATATGAGAGCTTGAGAAACTATAAACCACCTTCAAAACTCTAGCTCCTTTCACATGAAGATCCTCCATCTAAAACTGCGCTGATCAACAAGGAGGTTCAATGCATTTGGACAGTGTTGTGATTTGGTCTTGTTGACCCAGTCAATCTCCTCAATAATTTTTCACATACAAGGGTATTTTATTGAGACAACGCTGATTTTCCTCTATTCACATTGGGCATTTATTTATTTTGATGTTTTTAGGAGTTTATATGTCCTCCTTTACATTTTATTCATCAATTAAGAAAATAAAAAAAAAATGAAATATTCCTATTAGCTTGGGATAATTAGTAATATTACAGTCCTCCCCTCCAAAAAAATTGCTTGCCCTCAAGCAACTAATAAGGTGAGTGCTGCAAATTCTCCCATGTTCCCATTAGAACATGTACTGTAGAAAATGTGGGAATTTCCTTCCCAAAAGGACACATTCAAACCATGTGCCTCACTCAACATCATGTCTACCATAAATATAAAAACAACACCAACAAGTGGGATCATGATTGGCATCAAAACAGGGGAATTACTGATGGTTTCATATGGTACTGGAAGGTACCAACAGTTTCCCAAGCGGTGACAACACAGTTTTTCAAACTGCTGGTTCAGAAAAATACATGGCAAATTGTTTCTTGATACATGGTTAATCATATAAATCAACTAAACATACATGTAATGAAAAAAAATCTGCCTAAGGCCACATAAGAGATGGCTATCTCCATCATATGGTTTGGCCCAACATTGGTCATGGAGCAAAATCAAGAACTTGCTTACTTTTGGAGCAATGCACTGCCAAGAGATGGTAAGAGTATGCAAATATTGTGTTGAAAAAACAAAGCTCTCACCATATGTTGGAAGTAAGAAGACACATGGATCCATGAATGGATCCTCCATAGTAGTTTGGCACACTTCCATGAAGAGAAATGAGCCAAGTGCTGCCTACAAACCCTCTCCCTCATGCTTGGAAACCTAAGACAAGAAGAGTACATCATAGTAATAGATATCCCCATCTACTACCTCATCTTCCGTCAAGCGCGTCAAGTGTGAATTGATCCTGGGGATACTCCATCAATAAACCCCAACTCCAAAGTAGCAACACTGTTGGCCTATGCAAATAGGCTCCCTCCGACTCATGGCTCCAATCTTTGACATGAAGAATGTCAAAGGAATCTCCCATAATGCTACTACACATAAGAAGTCTCTCCCATGGGGAAAGTACCTCTTGAACATCTAAGGCCAAGGAGTAGCCCCTTTGCACTGTGATAGTGCCATCTTTTAGTCCTGCAACATCATGAAAATTGTGAGAGAAAATCTACCCTTTCTCTCCCAAGGACATCCCAAGAAACAAAATCTTTTGCTGCTTCCTCATACTTCCATCATCCAAATCATGTAGTGAAAAAATGGTTATTTACATGAAGAATGTTATGTCAACATAATGTATCCATACTCCTTTCTTCCCCATGATGCAAGTATCCTGCCACATACCCTTAGAAAGAGGATGATGACCAAAATCTTCTAGGATTAACCAATGCAGCGAAGTCTCCTGCTGCCCGGTATCATAGATTTGCAAGTAGCTTTCCAGCTTCTTTCTCATCACCCACACCCATCCATCCACACATGGGTGCCTTCCATCATATTCTTCCTCAACATTCTCCCAAGGAAGACTATCATCCTCCCAAACCATATTTCTGCTTTTTCATTTCATGGGATGTTGAAATGCAACTCCTTGGAGATCTTCTAGAGAAGACCTCTCATCAATGCACTTCTTGAATCCATAAGGACACAAGTGTGATGAGGGAAAACCTTCCCCAAACTGTTGAAGAACATTTCACTTCATGATGTGTTGAAGTGCACATCCCATGAGATCTCTCCATGAAACCTCTTGCTCATCAATGGCCTTCCAAAACCAATAAGGTTCTAGATCTTTTGTACGTAGAAGTTTCTCTTTGAACTGGGGGGTGCTCATTGAGAAAGGGTCATCTAAAAAGGAGAAATGGTTTCTCACTTCAAGATGTCTACCATCTACCATTACTTCCTCCATTTCTTCATGAATGAAGCTGTCATTTGAATGCTCCCATAAGGAATGGTTCATCCTTTCTTCCTCACTGCTTTTGCATAGAGCAGTGCAACTCTGTTGCTCTAAATCAGTAGCATGCAAAGATGTATATACCTTCATATGATTTTCTAAAATGACAAGAGATGGAAATTTAAGCATACCTTGGTGAGATGTAGAAGCAAGAGCTCCTTTCTCAACTATGTTGTCTTCCTCCACTGCTGAACATGAAGGCTGCTCCTCCAAGGTTGTGACAACACTAGTATATGCTTCCTCAAGTGGTGGTGAGGGCCTCTCTTCCTCTAATATTGCTTTTCCAAATGCTTCAATCAGTCTTGAGACAACTCAGAAAGAGTAGATACCCTTGCATGGCCCAAATGGCTGAACCACCAAACATTTGCTTCACCTTCAAGGTGAAACGCTACAATCTCTACAACCTCTCTCTCTACTACTACATATAGTAGGAATAAAGCCTCTAGTTTCATCACCCAAGTATTTGTTGCACATTTGAGTGATCCATAAAAAGTGGGCAATAGAAACCTATTACCTCTCATCATCCCATAGCTGTAGGGTCTTTTCCCTTCCTCTAGATGAATGAACTATGGTAAAGATAGAGTCTCCTTGAAGGCTCTAGATTTATCTTTGTATTCAGAAAGGTATTCACTTAGAATATTAGATTCTAAATGCCCTTCATGCCTCTGGTCTTCCCCTCTTTGAGAAAAGGAAGTGCATGGCTCTTCCTCTTCTTGAAACTCTCTAGGAATTTCACTACATCTCTTCTTCTTTGTCTGCTCAACCTCCTTGGAGAGGTTCTTCTTGGATCTAAAAACTGATGAGAGTAATATCATCCTCTCCATAATTTTTTTCTGTGCTTCTTATTTTTATTCTTCTGATAGTTGGATCTCACAGGCTGAGCCAGAGATCATGCTCTGATACCACTGTAATATCCCTAAAATGGACTGCTTAGAAAGACAGGCCTGAAAAACGCATTTTTCAGGGATGTTTGCTTCAACAACAAAGATCAGCCCTTAGATCCCTTAGATCTGATAATCTAAGACCAAATCCAAGAGGAGATCAGAAACCAGTCAAGCTAGGTGAGGCAAATAGGCCTCCCACACCTAGTATGGCTTGAATATTGCCCACAAAAGGGCTGTAGCAGTATGTAAACACAATAATGGAATAAATTGAATCTTTCCCACAAAAATATGTTAAGAAACACTTCAACATCAATTGTATGTATAGCAGCAAGAAGTATGATCCATTCTACTCAAAAAAGATGGGGGAAAAGCAGCAATTTATACCCTAAAAAGGTTAACTTCAGAGATCTGCAGAAAAATAAGAGAAAATGATGGTGGGATCCCCTATCTTAGGTCATGTGGGAATCACATACCATATTTTAGCTAAAACAAATGACTCTAGCTATGTTAAACAGATCTCCCACTATCGATATGGCTTAAAAATGCCCAAATCCAATGACTTGACTTATGTTGAATTTACTAAAGCATAGACAGCATAAATTTCTGAAGGTTTATGATGAAATATGATGGAAAATACATGAATACATTGTATGACATCAGATCATGGAGAAAAATAGAGTATTAGACCCCTTTACAGATTTTATAAATGACTCGGCAAGAGTTTTCATGAAGGTACAAGTGTAAGAATGACAATTTTGCAGAATCTAGATCTGGAAAACGTAGTGCACTGCAGCAGTATATTAAAACTTATATCTAGAACAAGATAGTGCATGAATAGTTATATTTACAACAGATCCATATACTATAATTTCTTTATATTACATACCCCTTGGGGTTTTCAGCATTACATGAAAGAACAGGAGTAAATATGAGATTTTCTGCAGAAGATATACAGAATAATTCAGAAAATATAAAGTGAGCATAACAATAAATATATCATATCTGAAATATACATGGATTAGATGGCTAATCCATGGACCACCACGATGAAGGAAGGGTCCATCCACGAGAGATCTCTTCTCCAAAGGAATGCCAAAATGCCCTGAAACTCTGAAACTGGAATTAATGCAGTCCAAGAGGATAAAATGCGTTGTAAGCTTGAAGCACAGATTAGACTGATGCCAAGATCAAGATCTGAAGCCCAAAATGCTAATACACTCTTCCAGGAGGATAAAAGAATCACTCACTGAGAAGAGGCATTAGTATAGTCTAGATCTGAATAGATCTACTCTCCACTTGTTGCAACTCACTGAAACAAGTAAACCCCAATAGGATTTACACAGTCTAAGGGAGATGGAGCTTGGCCATATACCTGATAGTGGAAGAGAAGTACAATGCCCTCTAAGAGCTACTCAATGGAAGGAGAGAGAATCCCTAAACAGGAAATCCTCAAAATTCTCTACTAAACAGTCAAGAGAATTCAAATTGTGTACACAAACATCAAAATAAAATATCATGAACAACCTTCTCTTGAGCCTCCCCCTTCCTTTTATAATATGAGAGCTTGAGAAACCCTAAACCACCTTCAAAACTCTAGCTCCTTTCACATGAAGATCCTCCATCTAAAACTGCGCTGATCAACAAGGAGGTTCAATGCTTCTGGACAGTGCTGTGATTTGGTCCTGTTGACCCAATCAATCTCCTCAATCATTTTTCAAATACAAGGGTATTTTATTGAGACAACCCTGATTTGCCTCTGTTCACATTGGGCATTGATTTATTTTGATGTTTTTAGGAGTTTACATGTCCTCCTTTACATTTTATTCATCAATTAGGAAAATCAAAACATAATGAAATATTCCTATTAGCTTGGGCTAATTAGGAATATTACACACAGCCTAGTAGGTCCACACACAATAGGACTGAGGATCTCCGCGCACACAGCTAGCAGGAGTCTTTACCCAAATAACCCAAATGGATCTAAAAATTTGCACTTAGCATCAGACTTAGTTCTTTCCTACCGCTAGACTCAAAATTTTCATCTATTTACAACGACTTAGCCTACGCTTCTTGTGGTCCACAAACCATGGTTTGCGGACTATAGGTATACCCTTGACCCATTAAAATGCGTTCGGGGCTTTGACCTATTGGACATTGGGTTCAATGCTCCCCGTGTGTTTCGCGACATGGACTAATCGCCTCTCGTGGATCCTAACTCTGGTGATTGTAGCGAAGACTAAAGCCTGCGAGTTTTGGTCTAACGAGAATCGTGATTCCAACAAGTGGTATCAGAACAACAGGTCTTAAGTTAAAAACTCACTCGGCTCACGTTGGGGGGGAGATTGTTGGACATTGTGTTCAACGCTCCCCGTGTGTTTCGCGACATGGAATAACCGCCTCTTGTGGATCCTAACTCTTGTGATTGTAGCGGAGACTAAAGCTTGCAGGTTTTGGTCTAACAGTAATCGTGATTCCAACATGACCTACCCCAAAACCCCTGCGTTAGGACTAATTAATACCAAAAATATACAAAATTGTACAAAATTTGCAGCTTTAGGGGACCTTGTTCCAACAGTCCCCCAAAACAATCTTGTGTCTCATCCCGAGTCACTGCAGTCATGGGTTCTCCATCTTTTCCTGCAGCTGCTTGATTGCATCCACCAGTGGGGGCAGAACTCCTTCACTTTGCGCAACATCATTCTGGGATATCTCCACCAACTTTTGCAAAGTAGGACATTTCGTAGTGGCGGTGATGCTCTCTAGAGTTTGGTTCAGCTGCTTTCCGGTGATATCAACATCTTGGGACAGCTTGAGGGCCTCATCCACCCATGGCTTGAGGTGATCGCTCAATGTCTTCTTCCTCTATTGAACAACCTCCATGTCATCTCTTATCGCATGGATGGCGCGCAGTCAGGCCAATCACAGAGCAAGGACCAAAGTGGTGAGTGTAGCTTCCATATGGTCAAACTCTTCTTCCTTCTAGCGCAGATCTTTGTTGATTTCGCATAGGAGAGGGTCACACTGCACCTTGGTCCATAGCTGCATTTTTGTTTCCAATAATTGGGCACCCTGAGAAATTTGACCTGTAATCACGTTTGTGGCCTCTGTAACCAGTGCAACTCGCGGGGCCCTTACCTCCAGAGGTGTCGCTTACTGCAACTTGTCTTGCAAGCCCGCGATCTGTTGTTCCATCTGTGTCTTAACCGCCTAGATCTCGGTCCTTGTGGCTTTTAGTGCTGTGACCAACCCCTCACTCTTATCCTTGAGGGTGGCAGTAGCTGGGATGTTTTCGGTAACTTCTGCATAGAGCCTATTAATCTGGTGCTCCAGTTCGGTCTGCTGTGCGAAAACGAGGGTACAGGCAGCCTATGCTTGGGATGCCTCAGCAGTCTTTTCTTCGATTATCTGCTCAGCCATACTGAGCTTCTTGTGTACTTGACGATCTTTGTGCTGAATTTATTCAAACATGGACGCGTGAAGAAGTTGCAACGGTTCATGTGGCAATTATGTGAGATCCAATTGTATCTCCACGCAGGCCTAGATTTCCTCTCCTAAGTCGTGTGGACTCAGTATGAGGGCTGCGCTAGGTAGAGGGAAGAGGCAGATTTCTGGCGTACTGATCACTGTGCTGCTTGTGGTCGGGGCTATTCTGACTTAGATCATACTTGTCTGAAAAGTGTCAGCCTTTAAATGTAGAGGTCCCCTTCTGCAATCAGCTCGAGGTCCCATTCTATTAGTGTAACGCCTTCGTCATGTTCTGGTCGTTGAGAGATCTGCTTCTTCCATGGCCCTTTAGCAGGGTCACCCGTTCGCTTTGTTCCTCGAGGGGAGTCAGCACCTCCCACCTCCTGACCTTATGCACCTAGATCCTGCTATGCATCCTTCTGTGATGCTACTTCCACACCCTTCCTCGTACTTTTTATTCGCTGCGAACCCTTCTGCGATGTTTCTTCTGCGCCCTTCCCCGTGCTTTTTCCCTATCCTCCGGTTTATTTGGTGATGACAGGTGGGGTGACCTTCGTGGTGCTCATCCCTGCCGAGTCCTTTGTGCCTAATTTGAAGCCTAGCTTATAGTGTGGAGGCCAAGTTTCAATTAGGCAGTCAATGTCTTCATCATCAACCATATAGGGGAGAGAAACCCATGTTGGATCCTTGCAGCCTCTGACTTGTACATTATGCATAGTTACCTAGAATGTGGTGATGTTTTTATACTTATCATAGATGGTGGGAAAAAAACACGACTGGGAGTTGATGGATGCTGCGAGCCCACTCTGAAACAGGACCCAGAAGACTTGATTGTCCTCAATGCATTGCGCGTCCTTGGAGTCCCACAAATTTGCATAGCGTGCCCCTTCACACATATTAGGCGTGAGCTCAAGGAGTACCGAATCTTCTAAAGCTTCCCATGTGACCAACACAATGAGAAGCAACAGCCAAGAGTAGCAAAATACATGCCCCTGATCCTGGGCCTCATAAACATTTGCAAGGAATTCGTTTACTGGGCCCAATTGAAGCACACCACCTTTTCACATCGGCCCTCTAGCTGAATGACGCACGCAAGAACGGTGGCAGCATGACATTTGCACATTAGTTTTCACATTAGCAACAAGGTACCCATATGCATAACAGGGTCGATGATGGTGTTGATCATGAACCCCTGAGTGTTCCGTAGCACATGGTAATCCTCGCACACTTTTTCAGCGATCTTCTACTCGTATGTCTTGCCCATGCACAGCATAGGGTCTGGTCCCTCCAAGGGGAGGCCAGTAATCCAGTGAATAAGTGTGGCATCAAAAGGGATGTGATTCTGGATCCACAGGCTACCATCATGGACCAAGGCAAGCAGTTGGCGCACAATTCGGTCTGTAATATTGTAATGGCCAAAATGCGTCATCCTTAGCAGGTTCAAGAGCCCGAAACCAGCAAACCCGCGCACCCAGTGCATGGGGATGATCTTTATCTCGTCGTCTTCTAGTATCCTTTCGAGGTATAGCTCAGGTGTGAGCTCAGGGAAGGCCTCCAAATTGGCCAAGTCATGGTCGTCGAATTTGACCTCATGGAGCTTTTCAAAGGGTTCTCCAATGACGAGAACCTTGCCCGAATTTAGTGGCATCTGCAGATAGGTGCGCAGGCCATCAATATTCTTTGGTGTGCGTGTCGAGGGCCTGCGAGGCAGAACAAAGGGCAGTAGCCAATTGATTAGTTCAGCCATCTGGGCCTTTTCCTGAGCAGACAAGGGTCTCTTTGCTCGCCCATGTGAGCTTGCCAGGCTCGCTGCCCTTGGGGAATTTACATTTCGAGGTGAGGTGCAGGGCTTCATCCCAGCCCATTTCATGGGTTTCCCTGATCCTTGTGCTTTTTCTTTCCCCTTCTGTTTTTCCTTGCTAGGCGTGGACACAACCTCCTCCACTTCAGGGTGAACTTCCAATACTTCCTTAAATTGTTGTTCTGTCAATGTTACAGGTTATGAGGTTTGCGCGAGATTGGTGGCCGTCATTATGGCATGGAAACTGAACTCAGGGTTGCTACTGTCAGAGGGTGTAGGATGCTCAGACATGAATGGGACACAATAGGCACATAAACTCTCACAGCACAAACTTGCCAAGGACAAACTAGCTAAGTACAAAATATTCAAGAGATACAAAACCCTTATCTGATCGATTCTTATGCTTTTATAACCATGGGGATTGATCAATATGTGGATTAGGCTCATCAGAAACTTACCATCAAGGAAATGGTAAAAAATATTTGGAAATCACCACATTAAATTCCAACCACCCGCTCCTTTCAACGGTAATTTTTTCCATTTACCCGGTTTTACTATTCCAACGGCTAGTTTTCACACCTCCTATGTGTCCAATGCACCCCTGTGCTCCTAGCACACCTTTGTGCTTCCATCGCACCTTCTGCGCTCTGAACACACTCATGTGCCCCCTGCACACCCTTTCAGGCTTCTAAATATGCAGCCGCTCCCTACGTGTACCATGGTCCTTTCTGCACTTACCTTCCCTCGTGGACGTACTCCACCCCATATAGCTACTCTGGCCATATAGTTGTTTTATCCGATACGGTTTGAGCGAGCTTCCATTGACATAACCAAGTAAAATATTGCTGCGCAAGGTAGCTAATCGAACAGCTCCACCATTCGTGATTTATTTTACC
The DNA here is from genome assembly GCA_034641835.2 of Pinus albicaulis. NCBI lineage: Eukaryota > Viridiplantae > Streptophyta > Pinopsida > Pinales > Pinaceae > Pinus > Pinus albicaulis. The sequence goes on along the minus strand of CM076572.1, from coordinate 827,916,589 downwards.
GTATAGGGACCTAGCCAGTGCCGACGGAACTTCCCTGGGTGTTTTGCAAAATGGCTATCATACAACATGACCAATTCGCCCTCCGCAAATGTATTTTGTTGAATATGTCGATCATGCCATGCCTTATCCCGAGCCTTTTGAACCTGCTGATGGAAGTTAGCAATGAAATGATCTTCCTTCAAAGCCATCAGCTGTGCTAAACATTCCTCCATGATATCAGGCTCCGCCATATTTGTAAAAGCTACAATGCACAGACTAGGAACAATATACTCCATGGGCATAATGGCCTCCTTGCCATAGACCATCCTAAAAGGTGTTCTCCCAGTCAAATTTTTGTAGGTGGTTTGATAGGCCCAAATAATAGACGGGATGCACACGTCCCAGTCGCTGCGAACAACGTTACAGACCTTAGTTAGTGCTTGCTCCAAGATTTTATTAAAATATTCTACCGCTCCATTTTCCTGTGGATGATACAGAGTGCTTTTCGCATGATGGATCATAAATTCTTCCGTCAAGGCCTTTATCTTTTCGTTAACAAAGTGCATACCTCTATTGCTCATTAAGATCTTCGGACATCCAAACCTGGTCAGAATCCTCTCAAAAATGAAGTGTGAAGTGGTATCTGTAGTACAATCCTTCACAGCTTGTGATTTGGCCCATCTAGTCACATAATTAGTGGCAGTTATAATGTACCGCGCGCCTGTCTTCTTTCCCGATGGGTTGATAGGCCCTACGAAATCGATGGCCCACTTTTCAAATGCTTGTAGGGCCATTTGTGGTTGCAGGGGCATTTCATCCCTGCGTGATGGCCTTCCTGTTCGTTGGCATGTATCGTAGGCTTTGCAATAGTTGTGAGAGTCAATATGCAAGGTAGGCCACCATGGTTCAGCTCTCAAGATCTTTTACACCGTTGCCTTCCTTGCATAGTGACCTCCTGCTACACCCTCGTGAGCTTCTGCTAAGATAGCGTTCCTTCCATGTTCCAAAACATATCTTCGCAGCATGCAACAGGATGATCAATGTCTCTGTCTCAAAGCTGCGTAAGGTTCGCTCCTAGGGCAATCCCCGACGTATCTATGTGAACATGGAATACCTTCACCCAATCAGGAAAGATGAGAATAGGCGCGTAGACCATCTTCCTTAAGTACCGAAGCTCTTCGATACTCGTTATCCCAAAAAAATGAAACATCCTTCTCTTAAGAAATTTTTGCATAGGTACCGTGATCAACGTGTACCTCCTTGAATGAACTTCCTCGGTAGTAGGCCTCGTGTCCGAGAACCAATCGCAGCCTATTTTCGCCTGTAGGTACTAATGTGTTTATGATAACTATGACTTTTGGCAGATCAACCATTAGTCCTTGTTGACAACCATGTGCTCTTGGCTCGACAAGAAGGTACGCAAAATATGCACTTCTTGATATTCAGGGAAATTTATTGTTTTCTATAGGCATCCAACATCATGCGCAAGTTCGAGACGTGCTTGTTAACCAAGCCAAAGAGAGTCCAATCATCAAATTACACCTCCCAAAACTTGTGGATGAACTCTTTGAATACCGCTGTTTGACAGCGTTCTCAGCGTTGGCAGCATTCTTGAGCTCAAACTAAGACATTACCATATTGAAAGGATCCCCATTCATTAGCGAACGTAGTTTTTCTCGCGATCTTCAATTGTGATCCGATATGATGGCAGCCTCGAGATCCTATCGATAAATGAGTATGCTTCTCGATCTCCTACCGTGCGGATTTCATTGAGAATGGCATAGGGAAGGGATCATGTACGCAGCATCATTCAGCTTGGTGTAAGTCAACACAGACGGTATCTCTCAGTATTTTTCTCCAACCACCACCTGACTACTCATCTATTTATTCAACCGCTTGATGATACATGCTGAGCATTTTTTCAATTAATTCCTTAACCTTTTGCTTATACTTAGGGTTCAACCAATAAGGACGTTGCTTCAAAGGGCACACATTTGGTTTTAAAGTGATTCACATGACCCCTAGGTCCCCTGTAATCCCTTTGAGTTCTGAGAACTTCATCGGGAATAAGTCCTAGTATTCCTTAAGCATTTCTGCAACTTTCCCTACTGTATCATCATCCCAGTAGTCCCCAATTTTGGCCAAATTAGGTTGCTCTTTCGTTCCAATGTTGACTTCTCGCAGCTTCAGAGGCTTAGTAACATCGATAGTTTGCAGTGGGGGTCCAAAAACTGCGCGCTATCCCTATGACTTTGGGATAGAGAAATTTTGTGGATCGTCATCGCATTATTCCATTACTAAATTGTGGCAGTTAAAAATATCCCGCATCTGCGTTTCCCATGTTGGTGCCCCAAGTGATGCATAAGGGCATGATTCGTCAAATACTAAGACATCTATATCCTGCAGAGCTTCATCGAGAGCCCCTGTTCCACCTACCAACCCAAGTGTCCCTAAAAATTCCTCCTGTAGTGTTTCCCAGTGGCAAGTGTGTTGGTGTAGCTCCGCATCTAAATACCATGCAGTGGGGATTGGTCCCAAGGCATGGATAAACAGGTGAACCCATTCTTTCGTAGTTTTTTTTCACCATTTCTCGATCCAAGCGAACAAGTGCTCGCGCGAGTCCCCTGGGACAAGGAAAGTCTTTATGCACAGGTGAACTGGAGGTTAAAATAGTAGGACCATCACATCTTGAAATTTTTCCCAATCCTGGAACATTCCTTTATGCATGTCCCACAACCTTGTAGGTGTTGCATGCATGGCTAGATTAAGAGCCCATAACCTTCACTCTCTTGGGACCTCAGCTTAAAATGCTCACAAAAATTCTCTAATACTACCAGAACCATCAAAGTAGGGTAGTTCTCTTACCTCTGAGGAGATGCATCGGAAGTTATTTGTGACTCTAAGACATCGCAGTGCAGATACATCATGTAACTGATTCTGCCAGTTTTCCATCTCCCTGTCGGAGTCAGAGAAACATTCGCTGTCCTTTTCCCAACAAAGCACACCATCAGCTGTAGGATTGATCCAATCTTCATCCTGCGCAGTTAACTTATATATGTGATCCACATCCTCTTCTTCACACACCAGCTCCATATACCATTCTCCTTCCACAGGGTCTAATGGTACTATCACCCGCGTACCTTCATTTTCAAACACCATGCTTCTTTTCTTTAGATTGATGATACCTCCCATATCTATGGCCCAATCCAATCCTAGGAGCACACGATAGGGGTCCACATCTTCTACAATCTGAATTACCTAAAATTTGGCCCGGACCTTAACTATTGCGATATCTACCACGATCTTTGACAATCTCCCCAATGGTATGATCTTCTGCTGGTTAGCCATGCGTAGCTGGATAGTGGACCAGTCCACTTAGGTTCTCCCATTAATTTCCAAGTTTTCTTAGGAAATATGTTCACATCTAATCCTAGGTCCAAAATAACCTGATCCATTTCATAGTCACCAATCTGCACTGTTAGCAAAATTTCCCTACTAGTGCGTTTCTTATGCTTGTACAGTTGTTTAGGTCATTAACTTCCATGAAGGGGTTAGATTCTCTACGTAGCTATCTATTAGTGCTTGAAGATTTTCTACCACTTTCTAATTGCACAACAGCTTCATAAATGCTTGCAGAAATGGTTTAGCTTCGTCATCCATTTTAGGTGTGTTGGAGTCTTGGAAGTAGACGCCTCATCCTTTGTAAAGTCATTGTGGGCTACGACAAAGGTTTCCTTCTCCTTCTGTAGGTCCAAGCCTTCCTGCTTGATCGCTACTTTTCGGATAAGCGATTCAACCACAACCTTCTCCTTAGCTCCTCCAGTGGCCATGCCGTTGCGTGTTATGACATTAATGCTCGGTCCTTCCTCATGCGGTTCAGCCTTAACCCTCTACATGTTTTGCGTAGGCGTCTACTATTTTTCCTGCAATTTTGCTATTAGAATTGGGCAGTCTTTGATCACATGGTCCAGTTGTCTAAAATACCTATAATATTGTCACACAGGGTTCGGACAGTCCCTTGCAAAGTGCCCTTCTTCTTCACAGTAATAGCAAATCAGTTGTCCTCTTCCCCTACCTGTGCTTCCACCTCTGCCCCCTCCCCTGCCCCAGCTAGGGAGCCACCTATGCCCAAGGGGGATCTTGGTGAAGAAGGGTCCGCTTGTACCCTATATAGGTTTCCCGGATCTATCATTAAATCATAATATTGGCAGTTCTATTCATCATGTCCTACTGATCGGCAAAACCAACACCATTGTTGCTTTAGTTCTGGAACATACGCACCCAGACGGGGGCAGTGGTTAGTATCATGCAGGCCAGCTATGCGATAATCATCAGACCACAACGTTGGTCCACTTGGTCCCGTAGTCTCCCTTGGGTGCAACGGACTGGGTCCCCCAGCCTATAGGTAGTATGTCAGCAGTGGGCACTAATCCTTGGTATGGCAAGATACCTTGCATCGTATGCACCATATGTCTAGGCTAGCTTCTTTCCCTCAGTCCTTTCACAGGTTTTGGATTTCCATGTGCATCGCCTCCAGCTGCCCTTGGATTTGTTGTACTCCCAACTAGGTATCATCTCTTGGCACAACTTCTAACTTCATAGCAATCTGTAAAGCTTTTCCTGTGATTCAATGGCTTGTTGACCCATAGGTCCACGCAAGTGAGGCAGTAACATAGTGATGAACCATTCCTTGTGCTGTCTATCATCATACATAAATTCCCCTTCTCTGATCACTTTCTTTAGCTGCTGGTCAACATACCATACAGACTCAGAGGGCCCTTGCTTGAAATATTTTAGGTCATTCACTATCTGAGAGTAGGACTTAGGCTTTTGAAATTGTTGTTTTAGGGCATCTTTAACCTTTGGAATGGTCGCATTCACATTATCAGCTGCATATCCCATAACCAATCCAGGGCTCTTCCTTTGAAGGCGAGAGATAGTTGCGCCCTCTTTACATCATCACTGGCCACATTCTACGCAGTCCATACTGACTCTACGACAAACCAGAATCGGTCCATATCTTCGTCTCCTACACCTTTGAAGGTGGGTATCTTCATGTGAGCAACCATATCTACTTCTAGGGGTGGTGGCGAATGAGGAGTTGTGGGTGAGTTCTTACCCTTATGTGGATTTGAAGGTGGTGTCGTAGGAGGGCTATTTCCTTTGTGCGCAGTCGATTCTCTTAATGGGATGCGAATGGTTTTTTCCCTTTCTTGATTGAATCTGTATTACTTACCACTTCGAGTTGTACCCTCGCTCTGATCAGAGTTCATTCACTCCGTATGGCTGCACAGAATGCCCATTTTGCACAATAATATTTTAATCAGTAATGGAAACGTTTTCAAGAACTTACCCCGTAACCCTTTGAAGAACCTTCGCTTTGCTTCAGAATTGGATACAAACTGATCAACTGCGAATTCCATCACAAATCCCCCCAGTACACTATCCACCCAGTGATCTACCATACGAGTGATGGTACTATTTGTTCTTTCTAACTGCTAGATCAATTCTGGGGTCCACTGCGTGACCCGCTCATCCTTCCAACATGTTTGGAGATATACGAGCCTTCGCTGCCCAATCCCGAAGCTCGTTCACAAATGCTACAAATAAAATTTTGTAGACTTCAGTGAAAATGTACTTATTCTTCCACTTCTCCACCATCAACTTCGTGCTGCGATTCTCTTTTACCGCAAATTCTTTAACCTTTTTTTCAAACCACTCTACAATTTCTATCCTCTTTGCTCTCCAATGTTCCCTTGGCATTACCCAATCTTTTTCTCAAAATGCTCACGGTCCTGGCATTGGAACCATTTGTTAGCTTGAGGGGTCCTAACCCAGGTTCGGAGGTTAAGATTTTCCAATAAACACCTATACTATTGGCCCTTTCGGTAGTGACCTACTTGCGCAGGCCAAAGTCTCACCCAAAGCATTATGGTAGGGTGTTGGAACCAGGTTTCCCCACCCTGAGAGAGAGCAGGTTAATTAAGCAAATCCGAGTTCACAACCTACCAGGTTCACACAGGTCTATTCATATGCTTTCGTAGCATGTTCAATTATTAACCACAATAGAGCTATTCAGATCTATTCGATATCTTCTCATCCACGTGCATAACAACAGTTATCAATACATGATATCATAAATGCAGCTTATAGCATAAACATATGTGTTCATAGCTAAACTTAATGCATCACAGAACCCTTATACTCGCAGCTGATACAAATCACAAATATACATATGCATAACACAGATACATTTGCAACTAATTAACCATCACATATGTGTTCAATAACCATTACCAATCCAGATACACATAGATACTTCAGTAATACTTCACTTCTATTAATACCAGATCGACTTACAAAAAAACACATCCCGCGCACACAGCCTAGCGGGGTCTGCACACAACAGGACTGAGGATATCCGCGCATACAACCAGCAGGAGTCCTTACCAAAATAATCCAAATAGATATAACAATTCGCATTTAGCATCAGACTTAGTTCTTTCCTATCGCTAGACTCAAAATGTTCATCTATTTATAGCGACTTAGCCTACGCTTCCCTGTGGTCCGCAAATTAGTGTTTGCGGACTCTAGGTCTACACTTGACCCATTACAATGCGTTCGAGGCTTTGAACTACCCAAAAATCCCTGCGTTAGACTAATTAATACAAAAAATATACAAAATTGTACAAAATTTGCAGCTTTAGGGGACCCTGTTCCAACACCAACTTTGGGCCACAAAAATTTCTGAAGATGCACACTCCCTTGGAGATCAAAGGGAGATATTGTATCATTGTGGGTGCATTCCTAAGGCACCAAACATATCTCACACTTTCAGCCATGGTGAGATGACTTGGGCAGCAAGTAAGTGGTGGGGAAACCACTTACCACATCATGATTTGATGCAGTCAGGAGATTTACTGCACTAGTTCCACATGTGGGACTATGACACACCTCCATATGCACAAATTTCTGTTTGTATGTACTTAATTTTGATCCCATACATTGATGATGTACTTATACTTTTTATGGGAATGTTTGGAGGGAGGATGGGAGGTATGTATGTGCCCTATGGGATGGATATTCTCCATGTTCACTATGCTACATGTTTCAAGGAGAACATTGGGAAAACCATGTTGGTTTCATTTGAACTATTGTCTCCTTATGGGAAGGATTATTTCCATCTCATGAAAAATTTGGAGGAGCAATTCATGAAGGGATGGATTTTTGAACACTTAGCTTATGAGGGAAGCTTATCACATGCAGGTGTCACCAATGGAGAAGGAGAAGAGTTGCAACACTCACCTTTTCAGTTGCTTGAGGACAAGCAACATTTGGGAAGGGAGGAATGTAATATTTCCAATTAGTAATGAGCTAATTGGAATATTCAATTTTGTTTTATTGCTTATTTTCAGTGGAGTAGGTTTCCTTTCCATTGGGAGGACAATATTGGAGGCCATTGAGCTTATTTTCAGATCTTGGCATTATGCCAACTGGTTTTTCATCCCTACAACACAGTTTACTTCCAGATCTGCGTTATTTCTGTAGGAGGAGTTGCAAGGTGGTTTAGCACACCATTTGGAGAGCTGATTTTCTAGTGAAGCGGATCTGCCTTTCGCTTTGAGGATCTATTGGAGGAGGCTATTTTATTGATCATATCAGATCAGCCACACTTTCCAGATCTATATTTTTCAGTAGATCTGCAGTCTTAGATCTGAGATCTACAACTTGTACTTGGTGTTTTGCTGAAAACCCTTGAGGGGTTCTTTAAAGGAGCTTGTATAGTGCATGGATATGATATAGATCTATCTTTTGAGACACATATCAGCTCTAGATCTATTTTATAATCATTTTATGTAACATATCTAATAAAATAATGTTGTAAGGGTCTTCTAGCTTTTCTACATGATTGCAGCACCTCTTATGGAGTGATTTTATCCATTGGAGTCTTGTATTTTCTTATTATGCATTGTATGGGCCATTTATTATACACATTTTGCTACTATTATAACACATGAAAGGTCTCCATATTGGCCTCTTTAATTTTTAAAAATGATCTGCAATATTGTTCCAAAATTTTGCACTATATTCCTGCTTTTCCCTTTTGGGAATATTACATAGAAATAGTTATGATGAGTTCATTTCAGCCTCATGCAATTTAGGTCCACAAGATCAACCTTCATATGAGAGGTATATTGATCTTAGGGGGAGCTATTCATGGTATTAGGATTTCATGAGTTATTTGAAATTTTCTTCATTGTTTTTCACTCAGTTATTTGTAGAAGATTTACTTGTTTTTTTCTTGAGTGAAAAGGGTACACCTTTCATCCATATATATGCTTTTGGTCTTCACTGGAAGTTGGTTGAAAATTTGTATAAATGTGCATGCAATGATATCATTGGTATAGAATGCATAGAGATGACATGAGACATGGACCAACCATGTAGGATGTGTCATATGATGATCATTACAATTGTGTATTTGTTATTGATTCATCATTTTATGTTGGCTGAGATTCCAGTCATTCGTGAGTTAAGTCATATTGGTTATAGGAATGTTATGGGGAAATATCATGAGTTCATTTTTGTAGCCACTTATATGGGCTAATGATGTTGTAGCAATCATATTATGCCTTGTATTTGAGTAATTGGTCCATAGAAGATGATTATATCAGCCACGTGTCTATTGATATATTCATGTAAAATGCTCATGGAACCATGTACTTATGTTGTACTATCATTGGGTATTCTATTAATGAGTCATGAGGTCACATGATGGTCATGTATGAAATATTATGTTGTTGCTACAACCATGTATTTATCAATGTATATTTCATTCATTCATGGTCATATGTGTCTTGGTCCATATGGTGACACTATTTGTGGCAAGGAAGCATTATTTGCAGTGGAATTACAGGTTGGAGATGATTTTGGAGATGGCATGTGTTTAGGGGGAGCATCTTATTTTCTCTTATTTACTTCAACCATCCATTGTTGGCATCATGGTCTACTTGGAGTGTTCATGGTGTGCCTTATATTATGTTATGATTGTTGGGGCTCTTAATTTCGTGGTATTAGTATAGAGGTTGATGATAACCATTGTTGTTGCTACTATGTGGTTGGTATGGAGATTGTTGGTTGATGTCTGATGTGCATATTGTTGCATATTTTTTGATGTTTCTCATTGATGTTCCTTGTGGTTACCGATGCATATTGTTGTTTCAACTAGATTTTATTGGTTGGACATGTTTCTCTCCATGTTGATTAGTTTAGTATGTTATTTTCCGGTGATGTGGAGAGTATGGTCATTTGTTGGTACACATCATTTTTCATCCATGTAGATTTCAGTTTCTCCAGTGTTTTTGCTTCAACTTTTTCTTCCATATCAGATGGAGTTGACCCTTTTCCATTGATTTCAAAGGGGGAGTGATAGAGGATGATGTTCTGGAGATTTTGTGTGGCTATCATCAATACCAAAGGGGGATATTGTGAGCACTATGGTGTTCATGGTTCCAACTAGTTGATGTTGGAATTAATCTCATGATGACACGTATATCTTGTGTTGGAATTGATGTCAACCCTATGATGATCTAGATGATGCATTGATGCCATCCTTATAGGTGAATGGTTTAGCTATAACTGGTTTTGTTGACATTGAGATGGTTATGTTGGCATTGATGTCAAACTTGATGCCCAGATGATAGTAGTGTGTGGTTGATGGTTCCTCATATGCTAGCAGTGTTTATGTTCTTATTCATGGCCTAGTGCAGGAACTAATAGATGACTAGTTGTACCTTTTTGGTTGGCCATACGATGATTATGAAGATGTGCTTCAATGTATTACAGATGTGTTACAACATGTGCATGTATCGGTGGATAGTAGAGTACTTGATGGCAATCAAGTCAACTCTTGTTTGTTGGCCTTTAGGTAAACTTGGTAGTGACACTTGGGAGACATGTTTTTCCTATTTGCAGTGGTGTCACAAGGCTTAGAAAAGGTTTGGAGGCATTTACATATGCTCAAGAAGATGACCAAATAGGAGGCAGAGGTTCAGAGTTGAGTTTATTATATTTTTACTTATGATCTACCCCAACCACAGGGATGTAGGCTTGTGCGTGTGGTTGGATTTCTCCAATATAAATTTGGTAGTTATGTGAATTTGGTTACAACCAAAATATACCAGTTTTGTGGGTGTGGTTATGGCTTAGAATGAAATTTTCTTCGCATTCATTGAACACTTCCAGATTATTTCAACTTGTATGTTTGGGGAAGATTCTAAATTAATGATATAAGGTCAAAATTGTTTGAAAAAATCCTCCAGTGAAAGTGAAAACATTTAACACAAAAGTAGTGATGATTATGGTTGGATTTCGTCAACTTTGTGCACCTGTGATCCTAGTACAAAAGTGGATTTCATCCCTAATGTATTATATTCTTCACTTTTGAGTTGAGTGATGGTTAGTTCAAGTAGCAGAGTGAGACAAAACAGTGGAGAAGTTGCAAAATGCATCAGAACTAATTGTGAGAAAAGATGGTATGTGTAGATGTTGTAGATGGTAGTGAAGTGAGAAGAACGAGTGGTTGAATCTGAATACTGAAGCAAAACAAGAAATATCATATAAGTGTTGTAGTTTTTGTAGTAGAGGTTGTTTGGAGAAGAATAATATTGAGGAAGAGACTAATGTTTGAGCATGGTTTGAGTATTGGATCTATTACATGTTTTGATAGTTGTTTTGTAGGTATTACTAGTGCATATGAAAATTCCATATTATTTGTATTCTACTGATATACATAAGGTTTGATGTATTTATTGGTTGCTACAGTTATTTTTTATGAAGTTGTGTATGACTGAGATTATGAATACTGGTTGGTTATGGTTATGATTTTTATTTTTTTTTATTTGATGAGATTGTCTTGCTGCTAAGACCTGGATGCAGAGCTGAATTCTTATTGAGAAGAGAGTCTTGGGATCCAATTGGAAAATATATGAAACGAGGTCTTCATAAAATGAGAGGAGTGGTGACTTCATGAGAGTGGAGCAGTGATTCTGTAGCAATGGAGAAAGGAATAGTTCCTCCATCCAATCAAAGTTGGATAGTCCAATCGGTGTTGGGAAAGGATCATTGATCATGATGGCTTTCAGTGGATGGTTTTCCATAGATCCCTGTGAGAACATAGTCTTATGATCTGTTCATTATAATTGAGTCTCTTGGTTGATGGTTGTTGGCCAATAGTATATGAGATCGAGTCTCCCTGCTGATGGGATTCAATTTTCTATGTAAAATACATGTTTTCTTGACATAATAGATATTCAGTGCAACACATCAACAAAAAGGGTGGTCTCCTTATAACTTTTGTTCTCATGTGTGATTGATGTTTCATGCATGTTTAATATTTATGTTGTTGCTTATGGATTCTGGCTTATTATCATACGGTGCACATATTATGATTTTTTATTAGTTGTTGTTAAGATATCCATGATTCAGTAGATAAGTTTTAATTGGTAAATTTTTTTAACAAGACATACTACCGATTCACCCCCCTCGCCCAGTAGTGCTCGAAGTCCCAATCTTAATTGACATACCTTCCAACTTCTAAGATAAGTGATACTCAAACTCTTGCACTTGAATGTTTAAAATTCGTCTAATATGTTGGCTTAAGGCATGTGTTGATATTGATTTATTGTGTTTCTTCAATGCTTGTGATATGTTGTGGAATGGGAATTTATACATCCTTGATGCATTTTTATCTCTTGTGTAATTCTTGAGTAAATAAATGGATTCATGTATGTATTCATGACCTTGTTTTTATGCTTATCATTACCCTAAAGATTCATGTATATTTATGAATTGTTATGATCTTTAAATTTTTCTAATGAGCCTTAGAGTAAATTAATGGACAAATATTTTTTGTATTTGTTATGAAATTAAAAACAAATTGGATATTAAACCATGTTTTAACATTACTAATCTTAGGAAGGATAGCTTTATATATATATATATATATATATATATATATATATAGATAATTGGTTGGGTCGAGCCCTATTGAAATCTTAGGAGAGATATCACATTCATTAAAGCTCTGGAGGGATAGATCTATGGAGATTCACAATACATATATATGCATGGTTGTGTGGGGTTGAGCCTTAAGGCATTAAGGGCCCAACCCTCACATCGTAATTAGCCAAATGTGATCGAACCACCGTGATTGAGAGTTAAGGGCATGGAAAAGGCACATACATTCACATATTCACATATGTCGTAGGCTAGAACTCCAGGCCCCAAAGGGAAAAGGAGGCCCAATATCTAAGCGCCATGCATTCAAGTGCCACGACCAAGTGATCGTGGGTCTCAATAATGGATGGGAGGCAAATCCATCAAGTAACAAGAAATTTTTTGTCCCAAAATAATTACCCCAAAGGATTTGAGCAAGGACTGGTTCAGAACTCGTTGGGATGACATGGCATCGTGGATACCTCCCATCTAATTTCGGCCATTGGATTGGTGTATGCACTTTCCACCATTGGATGAACCCCAGAGAAAATTTCACCAGAGGATTCAAAGGGGGTGTTAACACTAGAAGATCGTGCAACAGAAGATGACATCAATTAATGTCAAGACTAAGGATTTACATGGTAGGAACACATTATGGAATCAATAAGTATTTAAAATCTCTAAGGTTTTGAGAAAATCAGATTTGAACTAGTCTTAAATGCTAAATTGCGCGCTTATTCCTTCGAGAAGAGTGTCTTCTGTACGCCTTTTTTCCCAATAAGCGTGCATTCCTGCAAATGGAAAAATGTCACTTTTCGGGACCACACAAAGCAAAGGACGGTTACTCCTTATATGAAGCCACCTAAGGATAGCCACCAGCGCCTCCTTAGACACTATGTGAGCACACAAAGGAATATTTGGAGCACACAATGGAATCATACCTCTCCCTTGGGTCACCATCCATCATGTACCAAGGGAGGGAAGGAGGATTTGAAATTCCCTATATAAAGCCACCAAGAGATGAAGAAATGGTGATCACATTGTTATGCTGTCCAGAATTGCCCAAGCAATACCAGCAGTGTGTGACCTGGAGGTGGAGATAGAGGGGACTCGATTGTTGGCCACCCAACAATCCTAGTCCATCACAACGAAGAGAGAGGGAGACTGCATCAGAGGCAGAGCTTGGAAACCAACATCCTTACATAGAGACCTAGACCCATTTCCTAGGGGCTCTTTGGCAAGTGGGTAAAATTTATTCTCCATTTCAAACGTTTAATAGGAAGAGTCCTTTGAGCCATCGTTTTCATTATTATCATTTTGACTCTCTTCAATAGCTTCTGTATAATTGTGTTTTAGTTTTTAGTTTATTTTGAGCATAAATTCGCATATTTTTTCCTTTATATTATATTCTTTTGAGCTCCACCACTTTCTTCCTATGACCAATAGTTTACAGGGGTATACCACACCCCTTAAAATGGTTCGATTTCATACACCCGTGCGTAAAATCCTCCAGCACAGGATTGGTGATTCCACTAATGGTTTACAAGTTTATGTGGTTGTGCCATCTCTTGCAGGAGACCTTTGTCTACGTTGGAGAGTGGAGCTGACAGTCCTCTAATCCATCTTACAGTCCTAGATTCACTTGGAGTGACAGATTGAAGAAGACAGCTCCTAATATTTTTACTTGCAAGATTTTTTCGCGCAGTTTTTTTGCACAGATGCGCAGTGCACGCGTTCAGGACTGACCTGCACGCATGAAAGCGCACCTGTCAGAGCCTTTTCCGCAAAAATCACAGAATGAGATTTTTTTCTCTATATTCTACATTTTTCTGATTGTAAGTGTGTTTGGAAGCCCCTAATGTATCTACTAGAACTTGTGTTGATACCCCATAGCTTCTGAGAACTTACTTTTAGCTGCCTTCTGTAGGCTTAGAGTTAGTTTTCATTTAAGTTGGTTTTTTGAAAAAAAAAATTCACATAGTTTAAGTAGGGGGTGAATTAACCATTTCTTTCCAAACTATTTATGTTTTGAAAATTCTGGTATGAACACTTAGATTAACTAGTCCAAGTAAGCTAGTTTTATTTTCTAGTGTAGGAATTGTTTAGTTTAGTTCAATTTCTGTTTTAGGGATTGCGGGGCTAGGATCGATTTGTCGGTTAGAGTAGCTAATCTCTGCTACCTTTGCACCATTTGGTGATCCTATGTAAGCATATGAATGCTCTATATTTACAATTCACCATCTCCCTTTAGTTAGTCACATAGATTAACTAGGAAAATTTGAAAGCGGCCCCTTATCCGCAAATGTTTTCCATTTGAGCCAGGAACAACATCACATAGTTTAACTAAGGGAATTTTGTAATGGATCACCAATATCCATATGTTAAAACTATGATATTTTTCACCATATTCTCACACACACTCACCCACTAAGTAAAGGAAGACACCTAAAACTAACTTAACCAAAACTTACTAAATTATCCCCACAGGGGCCACAAAAGAATTTATAGTGTAAGTTAGGATCAAAAGGGTAGGCATCCAATAAGCCGCCTTGATCATAATCCATATTTAAACATAGAAGTTGTGTATTTAGGGATCTTAAAATCCACCTATCAGCCCACGGAAAAGAAAACCCGAGTGCGATAGAGACTCGATTCAGAGGGGGTTAGGCTTAGGCGCAGTGCGTGTCGTATCAGTTGGGGCTACCTAACCCGGCTGATAATATGTACTGTTAGCTTAATACCAAGAAGCCCGAGACTTGAATGCTCATGTGGGACAGTGGTTATTAGTGGCAAAAAACTAGGGCATCCTTTACCCTATAGGTGACGGTGCAGGCAAGCACCAAACCCTCTACCCTTACCTTGGTGGATTCTCTTTGGCTAACTAGGGGCGTCGCCAACTGTCACAGGACGTTGTGCCAACACTCGCAAGAAATATTATCAAGGCCTAGTTACTTTTGAGTGTGTGAGGATGCATAGGTATTCTATGATTTTGAGTATCACGCGCAAACAAACAAAAAAGCATTTTTTTTTCTTGATTGATCACATAGATTAAGGTAAAGGAAAAATTCATTGCATTTTTGCTTTGTTTTATGTATGTGGCCATAAATTTGTCATGATCATAGAATCTATCCTCTCAAATTTTTCCAAAACCTAACCTGGTCGCCACCCCAACGGTCCCAATGTAACCTCATCGATCCCGACGTCTTTTGGACCTCCCCCCATTACACGGTGGGGTTCCAAGTCTTTCGCCATTCAAGCATCAAAGACGAAACACTACCACCATCATTGGTTCATCCTTCATTGGAGCAACCATAGTTGGGAACTCTATTTTGTCTCCCAACTCCCCCCTCGACACCTAGGGGGCAAAGGAGCGCGTCCCATTCAGGAAGCCAGCTAAACACACATCAGGGTACGTGACAGACTAACCCTCGTTCTAACCAGAACTTCATGTCTTCACACGTTTCCATGGTGTCAACCTCCCAATCATCCTTCTTAGCTGTGTTGAATCTACCCGATTTAACCAAGCTCACAAATGAGCCCATCGCACACGATCCTTCATGGCCTCCCATGCCCATGAAGCTCCCTTCAGATATACCAAAGTTCGAAGGCAAGCAAGTGGAAGACCCAGGTAATAATGTAATGACCTTTCACCTATGATGCTCATGGAATAGTATCATCAATGACACTATTCGATTGAGGCTATTTCAATGCACTCTTACGGGAGTAGCGGCAAAGTGGTACATGGAGCAACCTCCTGCTTCACATGGAACCTTTAGTGCCCTCGCTACTGTGTTCCTCACTTATTTTCAATTACCCATTCACCATGATTCGGAAATGGAGTTACTAACTCATTTTAGAAAAACCCCCACCATCCATATCTCTAGCCATCTTCATGAATGGAGGTGGCGTCGCAGTTTATGCAAAGCTAAACTTGATGATCGGGTCCTCTTAGATTTATTCTTGAAAACTCCACATCCGAAGAGGACGCAATTAGTAAAGCCCATAAGCTTTAACTAATTTATACGTAGTCAAGATACATTTACAATATCCTACCTAATTCCCCGCGCCTGTAAACTTATCAAGAATTTCCAGGCACGTCAAATTTTGCAGACGGATTAATTGGGTCAATGACCCAAGGTTACCAAGGCAGCAGTAGTCACAATCCCGGTTACGCACATAATTCTACCTAGAACATGTCTCAACCCAGATTTCAAAGTCATCACATGCCTCAGCAAGATTTGACTAGTAGGGCGCAAGCATATGACCAAGGAGGACCATATCCTCTGGCTGAGGGGACCCAGTACGTAGAAAGAAACAATGACGAAAGAACTCCCCCCCAGCGACCAAGTGTAAACAGGGGACAATGTTATGCTCAGTCCCAAGCACACGACACACCTACGCAAACCAATGCATAGGTGAACTTTGTGAAGCCATCCCAAAATTAACCACACCAGTATAACTAGGATAACTACCCTCCTAATGTGGTTAAGAAAAAATGAAAAAACAAACCAAAAGGGAACCCTGGATAGGGGGGCAGCAACTAACAGTGCCCACCGTGATCCCAGGCTGGAGGAAAATCTAGTAGGAATAAAAACCAAGAGCCAAGCAATACCCAACGGCAAGGTAAAAGGCCACCTCTGAGAACAAACCATTCTTGTTCAATATGTGGTGAGTATGGGCACTATACTCACCACTGTCCCGATCTCCCCAAGCTAAAAAAGCTTAAGAGTAACCGAGGACAATGAGGATCTTCCCAGCAACCCGCTGTTATGCAAGAACCTTTCCCCCACCAAGGGATGGTCAGCACTCAGCAAAAAACCCAGATGATTCCAGGAAAAAAAACCATTAAATTTACATGACTGGGGAAGAAATGTTTTTCCAAACATGGATGTAATATCCCCAAAAGGGACTGCTTAGCAAGACGGGCCTGAAAAACAAATTTTTCAGGGATGTGTGCTTTAGCAACTAATATCAGCCCTTTTATCCCTTATATTTGATAATATAAGACCCAAATACAAGAGGATATCAGAAACTAGTCAAGCTAGGTGAGGCAAACAGGCCTCCCACACCTAGTATGGCTTGAATATTGCCTACGGAAGGGCTACAACAGTATATAAACACAGTACTGGAATAAAAACAAGATTTACACACAAAAATATGTTATGAAACACTTCAGCATCAATTTTATGTACAACAACAAGAATTATGATCCATTCTACCAGCAAAAGATGGGGGGAAAGCAACAATTTATACCCTAAAAAGGTTAAATTTAGAGATATGCATAAAAATAAGGGAAAATGATGGTGGGATCCCCTAGATTAGGTCATGTGGGACTCACATACCAAATTTGAGCTAAAACAAATGACTCTAGCTATGTTAAACAAATCTCCCACTCCCGAAATGGCTTAAAAATGCCCAAATCCCATGACTTGACTTATGCTAAATGTACTGAAGCATAGACAACGTAAATTTCTAAAGTTTTATGATGGAAAATACATACATACATTTTATGACATCAGATCATGGAGAAAAATAGAGTATTATCCCCCTTTACACATTTTATAAATGACCAGGCAAGGGTTTTCATGAAGGTACACGTGTAAGAATGAAAATTCTGCAGAACCTAGATCTGGAAAACACAGTGCACTATATTAGTAGATTAAAACTTAGATCTAGAACAATATATTTCATGAATAGTTATATTTACAACAGATCCATATACTAGAACGTCTTTATACTACATACCCCTTGGGGTTTTCAACATTACATGAAAGAACAGGAGTAGATCTGAGATTTTCTGCAGCAGATTTGCAGAATGATTTAGAAAATATGAAGTGAGAATAACAGTAAATATATCAAATCTGAAATAGACATGGATTAGATGGCTAATCCATGGACCACCACGGTAAAGGAAGGGTCCATCCACCGGAGATCTCTTCTCCAAAGGAATTCCAAAATGCTTAAAAATTTGCAACCGGAAATAACACAGTCCAAGAGGATAAAATATGCTATAAGCTTGAAGCACAGATTGGCCTGATTCCAAGATTAAGATCTGAAGCCCAAACCACTAATACACTTTTCTAGGAGGATACAAGACTCACTCACTGAGAAGAGGCACTAGTATAGTCTAGATCTGAATAGATCTACTCTCCACTTGTTGCAGCTCACTAAAACAAGTAAACCCCAACAAGATTTACATTTTCTAAGGGAGATGGCACTTGGCCATATACCTGATAGTGGAAGATAAGTACAATGCCCTCCAAGAGCTACTCAATGGAAGGAGAGAGAATCCCTAAATAGGAAATCCTCACAATTCTCTGTTAAACAGCCAAGAGAATTCAAATTTTCTAAACATACATCAAAATCAAATATCATGAAAAACCCTCTCTTGAGCCTTCCCCTTCCTTTTATAATATGAGAGCTTGAGAAACCCTAAACCACCTTCAAAACTGTAGCTCCTTTCACATGAAGATCCTCCATCTAAAACTGCACTGATCAACAAGGAGGTTCGATGCATCTGGACAGTGCTGTGATTTGGTCATGTTGACCCAGTAAATCTCCTCAATCCTTCTTCACATACAAGGGTATTTTATTAAGACAACCCTAACTTGCCTCTGTTCACATTGGGCATTGATTTATTTTGATGTTTTTAGGAGTTTATATGTCCTCCTTTACATTTTATTCATCAATTAAGAAAATCAAAACAAAATGAAATATTCCTATTAGCTTGGGATAATTAGGAATATTACAGTCCTCCCCTCCAAAAACGTTTCTTGCCCTCAAGAAAATGATAAGGTGAGTGCTGCAACTTCTCCCATGTTCCCATTAGAACATGTACTGCAGAAAATGTGAGAATATCCTTCCCAAAAGGACACATTCAAACCATGTGCCTCACTCAACATCATGTCTCCATCAAGATAAAAAAAACACCAGCAAGTGGGGTCATGATTAGCATCAAAACAGGGGAATTACTGATGGTTTCATAAGGTGCTGGAAGGTACCAATAGTTTCCCAAGTGGTGACAGCGCAATGTTTCAAACTGCTGCTTCAGAAAAATACATGGAAAATTGTTTCTTGTTACATGGTTAATCATGTGAATCAACTGAACATACATGTAATGACAAAACATCTGCCCAAGACCACATAAGAGATGGTTGTCTCCATCACATAGTTTGGCCCAACATTGGTCATGGAGAAAAATCAAGAGCTCGCTTACTTTTGGAGCAATGCACTGCCAAGAGATGGTAAGAGCATGCAAATATTGTGTTGCACAAGCAGAGCTCTCACCATTTGTTGGAAGTAATATGTTAAGTCCCTATATTAATAGTGTAGTCCCTTATTATGTTAGTGTAGCCCCACTTATTGTTATTTTTGTACCCCTGTAACCCCCATATTGTTATTATTGTGCCCTTACATTATTATTGTTAGGTCGGCTAGGATTACATTGTGGCCCCACTAGGGTTATATTGTGGCCCCATGGACTCCTATATATAGAAGGAGGTTTTGTTCATTTGTATCATCCAAGATTTGTTCATTTATGTAATGTATTGGAGGTTTCCCCCTTGAAGTGGCTTATTTCTAAGGCGTTGATATCTCTTTTCTTCTATTTTTGGGCGGTTACACAACATTTGGTATCGGAAACTTTGGATTCTGGGGTTTATTTGCTCAAACGAGTCATTGTGGAATTTTTCTATAAAATTTTTTCTCGTAATTTTAAACTAAAATTTTTAGGGTGCACAGCTGAAATCCTGAGGAAGATTTTCTAAAAATTTCAGAGCTTGGTTCGCAATATTTTCAAAGATATCATATGTGGAAGTTAGGTCTTTTTTCAAGCTCCTAAATAGGTCATCATGGAATTTTCGCTATTATTTTTTTTCTACGAAGGTTCAGAATCTTAAATTCGTATGGTGTGAAGCTGAAATCCTGATGAAATTCGTCAAAAACTTTCAGATATTGGTTCGCAATATTTTTGGAGATATGATCTGTGGAAGGTAGTGCTTTTTCATGCTCCTGAATTTCATCTCAAATAGGTGATCGTGGGAAAAGTTCAATAACTCTCTCTGCGGGCATTGGATTGGAGTTCAGCTTGATGGACTGCAAGTACACGGACTGTAGTTTCTTGGCTATCAATTTTAGAGACAAAAAAGATGAAACAGTGACACGTGGCAAGTCGTACAAGTTCGCTTTGCTGAACTAGTCCATAATTAGGTCATTGTGGGATATTGGACACAACTTTGTCTTCGAGAATCCAAATCAGGTCAGACCTGTGGCATTCAAAAGAGAATTTAGAGGGATATTTCATTGCTGAATTTTAGATATTGAAGAGTCGTAATCACAGAGATAATCCAATTCCAATATCAAGCTCCTCAAAAGCAAGTAAAAGGTGTGTATTGTTTTTCCCGAATTGCATAAATCTTGTTTGAAAAATCAGTTTGAAGTGATTCCAAGGGCCTATTGAGCATATATTTCAGTATTGCGTTCTGAAATTCCTCCTAAAAAGAATTCAACACCCATTAAGCCCTCAGAAATCTATACTATGATGCATGAAGTGGAAGAATTGCAGTATGAGATATCAAAATTACGGTACCAAGTGCAACAAATTTCGATCTTACGAAGAGCAACCAAAGCTGACATAGATGGTTTAAAAGAAGAAATGGAGGCTAAGTTGGATGGTTTGAAGGATAAAATAATATCTAATATGGATGATAAATTAGTGGAAGATGACATCGAGCATCAACAACAAGTTCTCCAACTCTCAAAGGATAACCTAACTTTGGTGCAGAATCTAATGAAACAACGGGAATATCAACATCACATCGAAAGAAGTTCTGAAGCAGTCACAAAAACAAGAACTCGACAAGTACGATCAATTTCAGAGTATCTCAGCAAGTGGAAGAACTTTCCTGTAGAAGATTCCACATGGGAGGATGAGAATTTTATACAGAAGCATCAAGAAATAATCAAGCATTGAGGACAACACTTGTTTGAAGGAGATGGGCATGTTAAGTCCCTATATTAATAGTGTAGCCCCTTATTATGTTAGTGTAGCCCCCCTTATTGTTATTATTGTACCCCTGTAACCCCCATATTGTTATTATTGTGCCCTTACATTATTATTGTTAGGTCGGCTAGGATTACATTGTGGCCCCACTAGGATTATATTATGGCCCCATGGACTCCTATATATAGAAGGAGGTTTTGTTCATTTGTATCATTCAAGAATTGTTCATTTATGTAATGTATTGGAGGTTTCCCCCTCGAAGTGGCTTATTTCTAAGGCGTTGATATCTCTTTTCTTCTATTTTTGGAGCTGGTTACACAACATAAGAAGACACATGGATCCATGAATGGATCCTCCTTAGTAGTTTGGCACACTCTCATGAAGAGAAATGAACCAAGTGCTACCTGTAAACCCTCTCCCTCATGCTTGGAAACCCAAGACAAGAAGAGTACATCATAGTAATAGATGTCCCCATCTACTACCTCATCTTCCTCACCTCCTCTTTGCCCATAAAGTGCATCAAGTTTGAAGTGATCCTGGGGATACTCCATCAATAAACCCCAGCTCCAAAGTGGCAACGCTATTGGCCTATGCAAATATGTTCTCTCCAACTCATAGCTCCAATCTCTGACATGCAGATGTCAAAGGCATCTCCCATAATGCTACTACATATAATAAGTACTTCCCATGAGGAAGGTTCCTCTTGAACATCTAAGGCCAAGGAGTAGCCCCTTTGCACTACGATAGTGCCATCTTCTACTTCTCCAACATCATGCAAACTGGGAGAGAAAATCTGCCCTTGCTCTCTCAAGAACATCCCAAGCAACAAAATCTTTTGCTGCCTCCTCATACTTCCATCATCCAAATCATGTGTTGAAAACATGGTGATTGAAATGAAGAATTTCATGTCAACACAATGTGTCCATACTCCTTCCTGTCCCATGATGCAAGTGTGCTACCACACACCCTTGGAAAGAGGATGATGACAAAAATCTTTCAAGAGTAACCAATGCATCCAAGCCTCCTGTTGCCCAGTATCATAGATTTGCAAGTAGCTTTCAGCTCCTTGCTCATCATCCACCCATCCATCCACAATGTGGGTGCCCTCCATCATATTCTTCCCTTGGCATCCTCCCAAGAGGCAGACTATCATCCTCACGTCATATTTCCTCTCTTGCATTTCATGGGATGTTGAAATGTAACTCCTTGGAGATCATACCGGAGAAGACCTCTCATCAATGGCCTTCCAAAACCAATAAGGCTCTGGATCTTCTGCAAGTAGAAGTTTCTCTTTGAGCTGGGGAGTGCTCATTGAGAAGAAAGGAGAAAAGGTTTATCACTTCAAGATGTCTACCATCTACCATTCCTTCCTCCATTGCTTCATGAATGAAGTTTCCATGTGAATGCTCCCATAAGGAATGGTTCCTCCTTTCTTCATTACTAGAATCTAGATCTGGAAAATGAAGCGCACTACAGTAGTAGATTACAACTTATATCTGGAACAATATAGTGAATGAATAGTTAGATTTACAACATATCCAATACTAGAATATCTTTATATTACATACCCCTTGGGGTTTTCAGCATTACATGAAAGAACAGGAGTAGATCTGAGATTTTCTGCAGAATGATTCAAAAAATATGAAGTGAGAATAATAGTAAATATATCATATCTGAAATATACATGGATTAGATGGCTAATCCATGGACCACCACGGTGAAGGAAGGGTCCATCAACCAGAGATCTCTTCTCCAAAGGAATGCCAAAATGCCCTGAAACTCTGCAAGTGGAAATAACATAGTCCAAGAGGATAAAATGCACTGTAAGTTGAAGCACATATTGGCCCGATGCCAAGATCAAGATCTAAAGCCCAAACTGCTAATACACTCTTCCAAGAGGATAAAAGACTCACTCACTGAGAAGAGGCACTAGTATAGTCTAGATTTGAATAGATCTAGTCTCCACTTGCTACATCTCACTAAAACAAGTAAACCACAACATCATTTATGCTGTCTAAGGGAGATGGGGCCTGGCCATATACCTGATAGTGGAAGAGAAGTACAATTCCCTCCAAGAGCTACTCAATGGAAGGAGAGAGAATCCCTAAACAAGAAATCCTCACAATTCTCTACTAAACAGCTAAGAGAATTCAAATTGTCTAAACAGACATCAAAATCAAATATCATGAACAACCCTCTCTTGAGCCTTCCCCTTCCTTTTATAATATGAGAGCTTGATAAATCCTAAACCACCTTCAAAACTCTAGCTCCTTTCACATGAAGATCCTCCATATAAAACTGCGCTAATCAACAAGGAGGTTCGATGCATCTGGACAGTGTTGTGATTTGGTCCTATTGACCCAGTCAATATCCTCAATCCTTCTTCACATACAAGGGTATTTTATTAAGACAACCTTGATTTTCCTCTCTTCACATTGGGCATTGATTTATTTTGATTTTTTTAGGAGTTTATATGTCCTCCTTTACATTTTATTCCTCAATTAAGAAAATCAAAACAGAATGAAATATTCCTGTTAGCTTAGGTTAATTAGGAATATTACAATGGAATCGCAGTTATGACACCCCACCAGACTCCACTACATCAGGGGCTATTACTAGTGCACCGAATGCACCTTTGACCATTTCAAATATGCCTATAGAACCATTGCCAAAGATGGAAAAGGGACCTAATAGGCGAGCAAGTAAATACTCCAAAGCAGCTTATAATTATAGCATCATGAACGATTAGCTCAATCAACCTATGCTATGTTCACATTGGAAGTACTGTAGTCATGCCCAGAGCAACGGAAAGCCCTACTTTCTGTGTTAGGTGCTGTCGACCCTGCCGATACGTGCATGATGGCTTTTGACTTAGACAAAGCCACCCCTAGGCTTCCGTCCATGGTCGTCTTCCAAATATCGGTATCGGTCCAGAATATCACTATTCACTATTGTGTCATTGACGAGGGTGCATCAACATGCATCATGTCAAAAAAAAATTGGAATAAGTTGGGCTCTCCCGAACTAAAACCCTCAGTCATAACGCTTCAAGCCTACGACGGTCATCCCTCGACCCCCGTCGGCCTCTACCAAAATGTCCTGGTTTGTTTAGCCGACAAGACGGTCCACGTAGACATTGAATTCTTGGACGCTCACCTAGATTACAACATACTCCTGGAGCGGAGTTATATGTATGCCATGTCTACCATAGCCTCCTCCGTCTTCCACATTATGATGTCCCCCCATGAGGATCGCATCATTATTGTAGACCAGCTAACACACAGTGAGAAGCGTCCCCTAACCAACACAGATGTAATGCTACCCTATGTAGATACAGCCGCAGATGGTCTTTCATGGTACCAAGAATATGGACCTGGCCAATTCAAACCGTCATCCGTCCTATGGTTATTCCTAGGAGATCCTCCCATTATCCCTGAGGCATCGCCCGATGCCACAGGGACCTCGGTGTGCATGATGTCCACATCAAGCACTGAGGTTAGTTAGGACATGGACTCAAGCAGTAATGACACCGAGGCATCAACCACGATATCTTCTCTAGCCTACGCCGTCTCCTAAACCCCTTTCCTCTACCCCACAGCTGGCTTCATCTCCCAGCAAGTTTTGGCAACACTGGTGTTACCCAACATATCGTTGGCATTCCCAGTTTGGTACCTCATCCCCCCTTCCAGAATAGGAGCCACCTAAAAAATCGTCAAAAAATCTAGGAAGCGTCCTCATAATCAGTGTTTTTCCTGTGTAAAAAATACTCTAGAGGGGTGCCCCCTCAAGAGGAGCACCTGGACCCACTACTACTCCTGGTACCACCACCGGAGCCACTGTCGCCCCCGCGATCGCCACCCGACATAGAGTGGGCCAATAATCCCTCTCACAGGCCATCAACGTCTCTAACCAAACCTCCTCAAGGTCATCCATGAAACCTCGTGCATGCATACCCTGGGTCAAGATGTCCACTCAACCCCAGAAGTCCTCAAGAGAGGCCACCTTAGCTGTCAGTACTACATTGCGAGCCTTAGCCTCATCATCATGAGCTCACTCAACAACAACATCTGCTACAGCCGAGCTGCTACCCTCATCAGAAGGGCTAGAACCATCCCCACCTAGTCCACCTGCAACTCCTCCTCCCTGACCACCTTGAGGTTGGAGCAGAGGGTCGTGACCCACCAGTCGAGTCATGGGGAGACCTACGTCACCAACATCTGCACAAGTAATCGAAATAATGTCAGTGTTAATAACAAAACATGTAAGTACATAAATACTGAAACAAATGTAGAAAAAATATAACGCATACTTGCATGTCCCTAAACATAACCAAAAGGGAGACCCATGTCTGGGTCAACCCGAAAGTCCAACCCTACATACGGGTATGGAAAGAACATCTGTGGCTTAGTCTCAAACCAAGCCTCTATCGTGTCATTCCAATAACGAACCACCATGCCACCACTGCCTCGCGGCATCACTGGAGCCCACTTCCTCATGCATGGCTCCCATGAGCCCCCACTATGCACTTGCACCACCGGCCTCAGCAGCGCCACCCGCTCGTACATAATGCTACATAAGATAATGGCATACGCAAAAGACTTCAATCCACATTAGACCTTGTTTAATTGTGACACCATGCCATCAAAACAAAAACAGGCGAAATCGAAAAAATGCCCTCCCCTCAGTCGACGTAAAACTCTAACCTGCGGGCCAGATGCCCGATGTGGAGCAACTGACCCCGCCAGTCGCACAATAACTTCCAGAGCACACCGCTCTGCCACATCTGTCACTGATGCAATGTTGATGCACCCCTCAGTAAGAGGCGCACCACCGCAATGTCACCTCTGGAATCTGTCAAGGTTCACTCTCCCAGAAGAGAGTGGGTACCTCAGAGCCTCACCCTGAGGTAGTAACCCAGTCACAAAGTAAATATCCATCTCAGGAAGGATCACCAGGTTCGTCCCACGCAGCACGAACATGTTACACCACCTATGCCAATGCTATATAATGTAACGTAACAAACAGTCCTGCGACCGCAGGAACTCATTCTCAGCAAATTTCAGAAGGCCCCATGCGGTCAACTGACGACGCGCCCCAGAATCAACAGCTAGAGCGGTCTGGATCTCGGTATAGTCCCGCTCTCTCCACACCAACCTGCCAGCAACACAAGTACCCATCAAGATAGAGAAGAACATCAAAAAATAGACAAAAAATCAAAATTTTCTGTCATCATGGCCTTTGCGCACTTGTCCCTTAGGCAGGTGTGCCCTTGCGTGCCTGTATTTTTCACAAGCATGCCTTTGTGTGCAAAAAGGAGGGAACAACACGCCCTCGCTCTCTTTTCCCTCAAAATCACCCGCAAAGGAGGCACCCTTTTTCTTAGATCGCCCACGCAATATAGGGCAGAAAGTCACTCATAGGCTGTACAAACCTAATTTGTACGGCCCCCAACACCCTCAAACTGAAGAAATTATAATGCAGGACATCATGAAAGTTACCTCGGCATATATCACTAGTCCCTGGTACATGGGATGGCCGCAACGGAAAGAAAGGCTCTGCAAGCACCTTTGATCTCCCAAAACTCAGCAAGTACAAATGAATAGGATTAGGGCCATAATCCCATATTTATCGCCTTTTCCAGAACTTCGGAGGTCCATAACAGGAGATCATAAGGTCCATTCCGCAAACCATAAGTTGCACCATCTTCAGTATGCCATGACGAACAAAAGCGGTGCCACACATTCATTTTCCAGGAAAAATAAATTTTCAGCGCTAGAAGGTATGCAACCTCCCATCTTCCTTTCTTAAAGCTCATGCCTGTCAATATTGTTTGATGAAAAGAAGATGCTTTCACTTGAGGTAGTTTTTTTTTCAGGAAGAACCTACAAACTACTTACAACACCATTCACTGAAGGTTCTGGAGCAGGAATCGTTCTACCCCCAACATGATAGAGTCCCAGAAAACTTTGCATATCCTGACATCATTTCTCCATCATAAATAAAACATAGGGTCCTCATACCCGACCGTGTTTATCATCACCTCACCCTGCGCATGATAAACATCCGCGTTGGTTGGTAGAGCCTCCCCTCCATGGTGCTCGTCACCCAAAGTAGACCATATATCATAGCACAAGTGATGCCATGGCCATACCATTTCAGTCCGGGAAGCACCTCATGCCCATCCATGCATCGTGCATAAGGTAAAGTTTACCATTCAAACTCAAACCCCCTTCCCGGATGACCAGGTTGTACAAGTAGATTGAGAGTGCACCTTTGTGCATCGCATTTGGCCCACCATACCTCCATCAGCATTATCCCATCTACGACACTCCTCCATCTGCTTCATCAACCCCGCACATGAGACCAACCAATGGGACCCCCACCCCCAGAAAAACACCATCCTCACACCTTCAGTGAGTGAACCCTTTGATGTTTTGGGGTACCCATCTCTGTGTTTCATATAAACCAAACCTCATTATTTTATTCTTTCGATAAGTGTACAAAGACTGCAAATGATGCATTTCATTGCCTCACCCTCATATTTCATCTTTTCCCCCATGGTAGAAGTCCCTCATTCCCCTTGGTCAGAGTATTTCACCCCCACAGGTGCACCATCATGGAATTCATAGCCGGTTCACACCTGCCCTGGAAGTCCTACCGACTCCAGGGATTTTCCCTTCAGAAATAACTATGAATGCCGCCAAGCTGTAAAGTATACTCCAACCTCAGGCCACTGAATCCCCATCATTAGTTTCCAGTCACCTCTCACCAACATGTCTATGTTAAACCCATCACATCTAGGTCCTCGACCCCTTAGGTCGGTGACCCATGGCTCGGTTAAGGCTTCCTTTTTGTCGACCCCGACACCTCCTTTCCAAAAAGGAAGTGTTACCTTAGATCACCCCTCCCCATGTAAAGGGGTATCCTCGAGTGGCACTGTGGGAGACATCATTTTCCACAGATTTCATCGATCCTCCTTACATTCGACTATGATAAAAGCTTTCATGTCAAGATGTTATCGTACCTTACAACCATTGCACTTTGGTTAAGATTTGTCAAAGACCCGTGCCTCCATAAGCGTCTTTGTCAACAATTCTTACACGGGAAGGTCCCAACCAGTACATATGCATACATTGCGCAGCTAGATTCCATACCAATTTTATGCATATGGGTACCACATTCCACCTATCGTCAAATAAAAAATTCCCCTAAGGGCATCAGCAGTCGTCGTCAACAACTGCCAACATCACTACCACAGAGTGACGTAGACAACACATGTATCTATCAATTTTGTTTAACTAGCCATAGCATCATGAGCATGGGACATGCCCGCCTTGTTGAAATTTTTTATATATGTTGTATATTTTGTTTGCTTGCAGGGGTCCCTTAGGCCATGGTCATCTAGGAAACAGTGCAAGGTGTTGTCAATTCCAAGATTCACGAAGGCCTCTCTCTCTATCTCTGTGCACAATACAAAAAAGAAACTATAATTTATTTCGGTTATACAGTCCTTCCTAGACCTCACACATTAGGGGGGAATTTTTAAAACTGGAAAATTGTACAGCAGAAGATGTCATTAATTAATGTCAAGCCTAAGGATTTACAGGGCAGGAACACATTATGGAATCAAGAAGTATTTAAAATCTCTAAGGTTTTGAGAAAATAAAATTTGAACTAGTCTTACATGGTAAATTGGGCACTTAATCCTTCGAGAAGAGTGCCTTCTGCACACCTTTTTACCCGATAAGCGTTCATTCCTGGAAATGGAAAAATGTCACTTTCCGGGACCACACAAAGAAAAGGAAAGTTACTCCTTATATGAAGTTTCCTAACGACAGTCACTAGTGCCTCCTTAGACACTATGTGAGCACAAAAAGAATATTTGGAGCACACAATGGAATCATACCTCTCTCTTGGGTCACCATCCATCATGTACCAAGGGAGGGAAGGAGGATTTGAAATCCCTATATAAAGCCACCAAGAGATGAAGAAATGGTGATCACATTGTTATGCTGGCCAGAATTTCCCAAGCAATACCAGCAGTGTGTGACCCAGAGCTAGAGATAGAGGGGGCTCGATTGTTGGCCACCCAAAAATCCTAGTCCACCACAACGGAGAGAGAGGGAGACTGCATCAGAGGCAAAGCTTGGAAACCAACATCCTTGCATCAGGACCTAGAGCCATTTCCTAGGGGCCCTTTGGCAAGTGGGTAAAATTTCTTATCCATTTCATACATTTAATAAGAAGAGGCCTTTGAGCCATCGTTTTCATTATTATCATTTTGAATCTCTTCAATAGCCTTAGTATATTTGTGTTTTAGTTTTTAGTTTATTTTGAGCATACATTCGCATATTTTTTCCTCTATATTATATGCTTTTGAGCTCCACCACTTTCTGCCTGTGATCAATATTTTATAGGGGTAGGCCACACCCCTTAAATTGGTACGATTTCGTACACCCATGTGTCAAATCCACCAACACAAGGGGTATGGGACAAAACTCCCATGATTTAAGCATCAAGATGATGTGGCACAGTGGGGCCAGTGGTTAATGTATTCAGTGAAATTGAGGTAGATGACCCAAGTTTAATTATAACAATAAATTGAATTTTACCCTACATAGGAGGATGGGTGGGACTCACAACTAATGTGGTAGGTGACAAGGCTTCATGGCTATGTGGAAAGCAGGGAACATAACACATGTTTGTTGAATTTAGGGTGTTTTACGGAAATCAAACCTATAGATAGATAAGTTTCCCTAAGTGTGGTGGTTGCACTTAGAAAAATAGATGAAAGACATTTGACCTTTTCCTTAAGCTAAATAAATAAGATAAGAACACCTACTTGTTATCCTTCACTACAATTTCTTCGTCTCCCTTTTGTCACTTCCGTCGCTCTCAATCGAACTGAGCTTGATTGATTGGTACCTACAATGGCTAACATAAGACATAAAACAGCATAAAGGCATATGATCTATTCATCTTAATCAAATTGAATCGATTTCATTTGAAAATACACATATTAAGAACATTAGCACATGTATTAGGAAAGGAACAAATATATTTATTATAAAGTAGAAGGAGAAGTTACAACCAGTTGGATCGATTCGATGTCAAGTCACTCCAACTTTATTCCTATCCTCATCACATCAGTAGCATCACTCTAGCAGAATAACATTACATGCAAACAATACCTCGAAGAGCTATGATATTACCAGCATAACTCTACAAATTCAAATTATTGCTCTCTTATGCACTACGATCATTGCTCAATTTATAAAAAATAAAGGTAGTTTGAAATTAATTGGTCATTGAATGGATTTTCCATAAATGGATGAAGAAGTTTCCTTGTTCAATGGAATAGGAGGATAAGTAAAAAAAGGAATCCATCGTGTTCATATTCTAAGTTATCAGATAGTGTGATAGCTAGAAAAACTTCTAGAAGCCACTAGAAGGTGGGAAGATTCCCGAAATCATATGAAAATTTCACTCCCAATCGACCAATGCACTGTCAAGTGGACCTAGATGCTCTACAATGTTGTATTTCATGGGATTAAATGCTCTACAAATCACTTACTTCATTCTAGGGGTGCGTTGATGGCTCAATGAAGCACTTCAAATGGACTTCAAGTAGTGAAACTTTCATGGATGAAAACCAACAATGGGATGACTTGTTTAAGGAAATTAGCAACTGATTTAGAGTATGGTTGACCCTAATTTATACTGATTTGGGTTTTGGAAGTGATGCCCAAATTGACCTGTAACATAGGGTTTTTTGTGGGGCCATGTGGCCTATAACTTGGTGACACATGGAACAGCTTGTGTAGAACCATGTGGAAGGGTGATGTTACCTCGATAGAAAGAGTTGGTGACATCACCTTGGCACCTTATCGTTGATGATTTCTTGTAGTGCTAGGTACAATTCCACCAAAACTTTATTGTCGGGGTGAGGTGCGAGTGGTGGATCCCACAAGCACGCCGACGTGAGTGAATGCAATGGCACATATAGGAGGTTATAGGTTTAGGTCACCCTAGCAGTTTGAACACGTTATGAAGGGAAAATTTCAAGATGGTGTGGCAAAGGCGGAGCTGAGAACGTGGTCATAACCAAATGTGTTGGGACATGTGTAAGACACGGGGGCTTCACTCAATGAACCTCTAAAATATAACATGTGTGCATGACATACTAAACAATACCCCTAATATTATTACATATTGGAAAATAGCTCTTAAAATCAGATTATTTAACCCCCTACCAATATGAGCCCAATATACCTTCCCAATTAAAAAAACACCTACTTTCACTAGATATTGCAGATACATTTTTTCCTTAACATTTTTTATACCCCTTTATATTTTTTCATTAAATTTGAGCTCCATTTTTTATAACCACCAATATAAAAACCTTTTACCCCCTAATATATGCTTAATATATTATGTCAATTTTTCCTCAATATATATCCCCTTATATGAATCCACGTGTTATGGTATTTTTCCCCTAGTGAATCCCCTGGGGTGGATGAGGGGTCCATGAAGGGATCCATGCAACACCGACACCTAGACCCCAATGGATTCCTGCGATGTACATGTTAATATATATATTATTGCATGGGTGTGCTACGAGCTATGGTTGTATAATGTTGTAACATGATATGAGTGAGTCAAAAGATGACATAATGTGAGACCATTCATGAATGGGTCGATAGCTATCATATGGAAAATGACATGGGTGGCCATGTGGGAACCACGTGGGGACCATCTAGGTGCCACGTGGCAGGGAAAAGTGACATGGCACTAAATAATACTTCAATATTGGAATTTCCATATTTTTTGATGTGGGAGTCTGATTAAGGAAACATTTATATCATTGGAGAGGTCTCGAGAAGACAAGAAAAATGATGTCATTTGTTATAAGTTTTGAGGAAGTTGAAAAGGATGGAAAAAATTATACCCCATTGCCATAACGGGACATAGGAGGTCAGGTCATTGGAGTAACTACCTCCTTCTACCCTTAGCAGGGGATATGGATAATAGGGGATATGTTATAGAGTGGTATCAGAGCTTCCAATTTCAACACATGGAATGGATGGGCTCTATCATAAAAGAAATACAGACAAAGGTTTCAACTGAAGACCTTTGGGAATAAATTGGTACGCTATTATAAAATTTATAGAGAAGTAGGTATAATGGTTATATCTTTGGAGATGGCGTGGGACTCTAGCTCTAAGTGTTGTATCTGAATGTGGATATGAATGCATTATATTTATATCATTTTCTTGTGATTTGTATGTTGGTTGCAAGGATGTTGCTGGTATGATTGATTTATTGAAAAATGAAATGGTATTGCATGTGTTTTCTATTATGCATCTTGAAGGTTTGGACAATATATTTTTGTGACCATGGATACTTTTTATTTCATTAGTTTTTGTAGAACTACCAGCAAGATTTTATGCATTATTATTTAAGTGGAGTTCTCTTACACACTTAGAAAAAATGCACATGTAAATGCTCATATGATATGAGGGATTTTGTAAAAATCCTTGTGTTTCTCATGTTCCATAGCATAGTTTATTTTTGTTTATTAAATATACATATATATGTATGTTGATTGGATGGGAGAATCCCATGGTATATATGTTATATAACTGAGAGCCTTGGTGGATTAGAGGTATAGTGTTTTTGAATAGATTAGAGAGTCAAGTAATTTGATAATTTCTTGTTGTAGGTGTTGATTATAACACTGCGATCTTGGTTGTATGTAGATTATTTGTATGTGTAAGTGAATGTTGGGTGTAGCATTTTGATGGAATAGTCATGAGTTGATTTCATGCATAACCAAGATAGATTTATAAATGTGATAAATATATATTATAAGATGGAAGATTTTTATGTGACATATGGCTTTCTAACTAACCCCCCTTGAGATTGCAAATTCGATGAATCTTGTTAAGGAGCTTGGTTTTAATTTTTCTATTAGCCTGGATCAAGGATGGAATTATAACATTTTCAATAGCATGATGCTATCTATAACTGATAACAATTTTAAGGATGTGTGAACAGATGTAGTGTAGTGTTTTTTGTTTAATTTGGTAAGATGACCACTAGAATATGTATTTTTATTTCATTATTGCACTAATAACTAACTATATGTGGCAACACATAGAAAGACCTAGCAGTAGTAAAAGGAAGCATGTATCGTGGCATAGTGTAGCAGGATATGGACCAAGTCCATCAAGAATGAGAAAGTGGGAAATCCCTCCAAATAAAAATAACCTTCAGGAATTTGTAAGTTGAGCTTAAGGACTTGAGAGTTGAGCTCAATCATTTGAAGGTCGAGCTTAAAAGTTGCAAGGTAGAGAATCAGAGGCTTGTTAGGAGCCAAAAGGATCAAGTAGATTTGAATTCCATACTGAGGCATAAATGGTCATGCCTTTAAGGGTTATTGCAATAGAATCCCAGTCTATGATACATGGATAAAAGTCTTACTAGAAAGGCCAAGAAGAGGTCCCATGAGTCTAGAAAGGAAAATAATCCCATCTCATTTTGGTTATGTTGGGTAGAACACTTGAGAAAATATTGTCCCCACAGGAAGAAAAATATGGAGGAAAATCCCTACAAGCCTCAAGGACATGAATCTGCAACACAAAATGCTGAGAAAGAGGAGGGAAAATTCCCTTAATCTCCTTGAAATATGCAAATATACATTGGAAAATAGTTTTCTGTATAGTATCTTGGGGAAAGTAAGACTTCAAGGTTGTTGTGATCCTTAGCAAGAAGTTTTGAACTAACTATGGTATGTGAATATATATATATATATATATGCACTTGTATGATGGCTGAGACTGCCATGAATGTTGGACTCATGGGGATTGAATTGATTTTTTGGGAATGATTTATTTTAATGCTTATGCATTGTGGCTTTAATTTACCGACTTTTGATATCATTTTGGTTATATATTTGCACAATGTCCTGATACTCTGTTAAAATTGTTATAATAGTTGTTGTTATTTCCCTTTTATACATTATTTGTCCTCTTTTTCCTTTTCAAATGTTTCCTTTCGAATAGAATGCTTCAGGCCCAGGGGAAAATTTGTTGGGTGTGGTAGGAAAGCCATGGTGCTTTGGTAAAAGAGTTGAGGAGGACCCAAAAAAATATGACCTGAAAGAGGACTTGTGAATAATTAAAGAGCATGAACAAAAATGAGGAAGGTTGGGATTGGAAAATAGGTCAAGAAAGACTATCACTGGTGTATGTTGGAGCATCGCTCCTAAATATGAAAACAACTCAGGGATTTTCCTAAAAACTAGTTTTATTTGACATGTGTTAATGTATGATATTTCCATGATTAAGTGGAAATTATTAGGACAAGGTGAGAAGGTTGGTTGAGTCCATGGTAAATAATGGATAGTGAAATGGGAGACATGAAATTGTCACAAAGGAAGTCCTCTTAACCTTAACCTTAATTACACATGTAATTATGTATTTCATAATGATAACGCTATTGAATATACATATGTAAATTCCATGGTGACTAATAGGTTTTTTGAAGGATCATTCTTATGAAATAATGATGGCTTAAAATTTAGTTGATGACTATGTAAATGACTTGTTAGGATAACATAACGAAGTTATCCAACAATGTTCTTGGATGAATGAGGAATCCATTAAGCAGGAGGGAATTCCTGTTGATTATGATTTTAATATCATGTGAATATGATTCTTATATTGTTCCCATGCTTGCATTATGAGAAGGTAATGTGGAAGGATATATTAGTAGAATGAAAGCAACGTGATCTGGGACATTTGGGTACAATCATGGACAATTGAAGGAACCACGTACCCAAGATCTGGGTTGTGGGTGCACGTGGAAAAATCATGGAATAAGGAAATGTTCAGGTGAAGGATCGTGGTCCTTTGGATTCTCGATTTGGGTGGAGACCTTGTATCCTTTGGATTCTTGATTTATACAGGTTTTTATGGTATAGGATCTGGATTCTGGACGATATGAGATTGTGGGCTTACATTTGGTTGCAAGGTTTGGAAATTGTTCTAGTGTGTGTAATTCAAAGAGAAGAGAAGAGAAGGAACTAGGTTCTTGTCGGGTTTAGCAACCGATCTAATATGTGTACATAGTCAAAGAGAAGAGAAGGCATTGGCAACTTGCTAGATTTCAAAATAGATCCAGTGTGTGTACAAGAAGAGAAAAGTCCATTGGATTCTTTTTGGGTTAGGAAACTGATCAAGTGTGTATAAAGAAAGAACCAAAGAGAAATTCAATATAAGTATTAGTATTTCATTTCATTTCATGAAAATTCACAAAATCGGAAAATGATTTGATATTATTATTTATGATGATTTGATCTATGAGCTAATTGGAATTTTTTTGAAAAGAACCAAAATAAAATTGAAAATTTCACCTCATGGATAATTTGTTAATGAGGTATAATTTAAATGATTGAAATTTAATTACGATGAAATTCATGAAGATTTATGTGCTATGATGTAGGAAAGCATGGAATTCTCGATTTTGATGGATGGATACGGATACAATATTTATAGAAGAAAAAACCAAATAATTAATCATACAATAGTACATTGGTAAGAGATTTAAAGAATAGGGTCATTGTGGGACACTAGCACCCAATGATTGATCAGGAGATCATGTCTTATGCTAAAAAATGGAAGTGCTCGAAACAGGTCCAAACCTGAGCGGCCGAAAAGGTCTCGTTGTTGCAATTTCAGTACCACGAATGGTTTGAAAAATCGATGTCGTATGAGGAATATATCGCATTCTATTCGTTTTCCCAAATAGAAAAATTTTGGTAACTGGATGTCCAGTTAGCATGCAAGTACATTCAACAGGTATATACTTGGAATATTCCACTTTTATTCAGCCAACAAAATCGTGCCACGTGGCTCAATCTAGGCCGTTGGATGTTGATGGTATGGAGGAATTTGGATTGTTGATGAGATTTTGATTGGCCAATGGTACACCGACATGTAGAAAGCCCAGAGGTTGCCATGTGTCCTCAGAATGGTTGATTAAATTTTTTTGGAGCTCTGAAGGTTTGAACAGCTGACCTCCTGCCTGCAACAAAGTCTTCTTACCAGCCCGCCTACACGTTGTTCTTAATAGTATAGTGTTAGTCATCAGTATTTTTCACCTGTTGATGATGACTAATTTTTAAAGCCAAGTTTTCTAGCAGCTGATCCCCAATTTGTCAAATTTGTCAGCTAGAAAACACCCATAAAAATTTTTCCCTCTTACCTTTTCAATCAGCCTATGATGAGAAAAGCCTAATTGTCAAGCCCTATCTAGTCTCAGTCATACAAACTTGTCCATCAGCTCCAAAGAGAATGTTGGCAATATGATGCAATGTGTTGTCCCTGATGGAAACCTACTTGATGAAGTTGTTCTTGATGGAAACCTACCTGATAAGTTGCCTGTGATAAGCAACATATGTGTTAAATATGTAATAATGATGTATCTCCATCAATGCCAAAGGAGGAGCACTTGAAACAGCAACAAAGAAAAGAGAAAATGAAATATGAAGCTGAGGCAGTTTTAGAAGGGTTAGTTGATTGGAGATCTGGAAAGGCAGCAGAGACATCAGAGAAAATAGAGGCAAAGGAGATGAAAAAGGAGTAGCACCTGAAGTTTAAACTCTGTGTGGGAATATCTTTTAGTTGTTATCTGTAATTATGTATAGTATGAGTCTCTGCGTATGAAGTTAAAAGTGAAACCCTGTTGAGGAATCATGGTGGTGGGATTCGAATTCCAGGTTGAGACCTTCTTGTAATGAAGAACTGGCTTAGTTTGATATTTTCAGTCATGGAACTATTTGGTTGAATATCTGAGGGGTGTCTCGAGTACCGTGAGGAGAACTGATATATAAGCCGAAGCATCGATTTGAAAGGAATCGACACTTTCAAAATCAGAACATCTAGCTCAAGCACCAGGATTATGTATGGAGGAACTCTGCGTCGGAGTATAAAAGAACCTTTTATGTATAACGGGCGGAAACTAAGTGCAATGAAGCCCGGATCATATAAACAATGATAAATGGTGTATATTTATTGCGGGGGGGGGGGCTACCCAAAGTTTGCCACCGTAATCTAGGAGCCTCTGCAATGACGTCATGAGGCACAACGGTTTATGGTTTTCATCGTACCACCTATGCGGAGTGAGCGGTGTTTGAGGAGTTGGGAGCGATTCCATAGATCATTCGACACGTGGCAAGGTGGACCCACGGAAAGCCGCTTGTCACTGTGTGCCATCACGCGTTATCGTTTGACCCAGGATGCCCAACGATATTGATACATACCGTTGATCTGGGAAGATGCCATCGGACGGTGGCTGTGTTTGGAAGGTGCGCGAAGGATAACACAAGTACGGCGCGCAATCGCATTTTATTGCCCGTGCAAGTCGCCCCAGCGATATCCGTCGGATTGGATGTTGTGGCGCGATGGAACATGAGCCCTTCGATCGGGTCGATTGTTAACGCTGGGCCCCAGTTTAATTTATATTTCTCGTTGATTAAAGTTCTATTATATATTTTAAATTTCCAAAGGTTGTGGATAATGTTTATTTATCAAATTCCATGAATTTGATAAATAAAATTTCAATAAAAGAAGGAATACCATCAGCGGTTGGATGGTTTTGACTCATGGTTTTACTAAAGGAAAAAACTATATAAGGAGAAGACGATTATTGCACAAGGTGTGCATGCGTAAGGGTGGTGAATGAATAAATTTCTCTAATAAATATCTGCATGGACGAAATCTATTCTTAATTGATATATTTGAATCTATAATGCACCTATGGATATGATCTAGAAATGATGAAACTCTACGATGATCGGCAAAAGAAATGATGAAGACTTAACAGAAGTCTGATGAAGAAATTGAAGAAATCTAATGGATGTGAGGGTTGAAGCCTTCTGTATGAAAGTGAAAGTATCCTGTCAGTAGAAGCTAGTGTTCAAATCAGGGGGTTGGAGCTCCCTTCCAGTAGTGGCTGGAGAACGAGAGAAAGTTGTAGCCTTTCTACAAGTGGGTGCCTGCGTACTGGTATAAGTCTGTGCCAGCATAAAATTGTAAGAATTTTTCTTTATAATGAATATTTAAGACCGATATAACAGTAGCAGTGGTTTTCTCCCGAATTGGGTTTCCACCTTAAATACTGGCATTCATATGTGTGGCTTATGTTTTATGGTTTGTTCTATTATTTATGTTCATACTTACTGATTATTCAACATCTGATGAATGAATGATTGAATGACCTAAGTAAAGACATAATAATATCTCTGAACATACAAATTGGATTTAGTAAAGTAGCATATGGTTTTAAGAGAAATAAAAGTAAAAAAATTTCAGCCCTAAATACTAATTCACCCCCCCTCCCCCCCTCTCAGTATTTTTCCCAACAATTGGTATCAGAGCAGGTCCTTTTGAAAAAGCTTAGCTGCTAGAAGGAAGATCAAGAAATATGAGCAATCAAGATGGAACAACATCTATTGGGCCTCCACTCTTTAACAGAAAAAATTTAATCTTTTGGAAAACAAGGATAAGATCCTATCCTCAGTCTCTAGGAGTAGATGTATGGGCAATTGTTGAACAAGGATATCAATATCCAGCTGCAGTACCAACAGATCTGACGAAAAGAAAGAATTATGAAACAAATGTAAAGGCGTTCAATGCTTTATTAGGAAGTCTAACTAAATCAGAATTTGTCAAATTCATGCAACTGAATACAGCGAAGGCAATATGAGACAAAATAATTCTGAGTTATGAAGGTGATGCAAAGGTAAAAAGTGCTGAACTCCAAACTCTCAGAATTCAATATGAGAATCTAAAAATGGATAATGAGGAGAGCGTTGCCAATTTCTTTTTACGTCTTGATGATATTTTAAGTCATATGAGAAATCTGGGAGAAACAATAACCGAATCTACTTTGGTTGAGAAAATTTTAAGATCACTAACGACAAAATTTGAGTCAAAAGTTTCTTTTCTTGAAGAAAAGCAGGATCTTCAAAATATTACTGTGGTGCAACTTCATGGCATACTAACTGCATATGAAATGAGAAGAGGAGGATCATCTGAAGTCAAGGAAGCAGTCTTTAGAGCTTCTACAAAAGGGAAGGAAGTACAAAAAACAGAAGGATCAGGATATATCTCAGAAGAAGATGAGGTAAATTTTGTAAAGAAACTTCAACTTGGCACAAGACGGTTTAGAGGTAAGCTTCCTTTCAAATTTTTTGATTGTGGAAGAGTTGTTCATTATGCTGCTAAGTGTCCTCATAAAGAAACACATAAGAAAGGGAAGGAAGTAGAAAGAAGGAATAAGAATCGGTTTAGCACTAGAAAAAGTTACTATACTCATGAAGATAGTGATGGGTTATCTGATAGTGAAGAAGAATGTGAACAAGATCTTAGACTTCTCATGGCATTTGAAAAAGATTCTAAAGAAGAAAAGGATACTTTTGTGGATGCTCTAGAGGACAATGATTTTCTTGATGAAAACAATCAACTCAAAATATGCTTCGAAGAGAGTAAAATAACCATAGAGGCTCTGAAAAATCAGCTTGAAGAAAAGGAGAAACACAATGAGAAATTAGAGTGTGAAGTAGTAAGCCTAAGAAAATAACTTGAGAAAGTAAAGACTCTGAATCTTAGATTTGCTAAAGGATCTGAAACCTTAGTTGAGATTATCAAGGTACAACATTCTCCTCTTATAAAGACAGGTCTTGGATATATCGGAGAATCTTCTCAGGCTTCAGCACCAAATTATCTAAAAGTAGCTACAGCTGGTATACAACATGCTACCATTCAGCAAGGGAATAAAGAATATTTACAGGTAAAGCATGATCATCTCAAATCAAAGAACACTAACAGGAATATCTTTCAAAGAAACACCAATCAACAGGTAAATTCAAATAGAAGATTTCATGATTGCAGAAATTTCTTCTTCAATGGACAATGTTTCTCATGTCACAATTTTGGTCATAAAGTTGTTCAATGTGTTTCATATAAAACCATCATGACAAGAGAAGTAAGAAAGAAAAGGATTGATATTGAAACAAATAAGAATACCTATAACAACTTTTCTCCTCTTCAAAATGAAGTTGAATGTGCTTATTGCAATAACTTTGGCCATGAAGAATCTGAATGCAGGAGCAAAGTTCAGCCAAAAGAACATGTTTCTTCAAGCTCCAAAGTATGGAAAAAGAAGGAAGGAATTACAGGTTGAAAATTGTGGC
The DNA here is from genome assembly GCA_034641835.2 of Pinus albicaulis. Classification (NCBI taxonomy): domain Eukaryota; kingdom Viridiplantae; phylum Streptophyta; class Pinopsida; order Pinales; family Pinaceae; genus Pinus; species Pinus albicaulis. The sequence goes on along the minus strand of CM076572.1, from coordinate 827,876,354 downwards.
ATAGTGTTATTTGCATAAGGTGAAGAAAATCAATGGTACATTGATAGTGGATGCTCAAGACACATGACAGGTGACAAAAACAAACTTCTTGCATATAGTGCTCTAGATAAGCAAAAGAATGTTACCTTTGGAAATGATACTCCTGCGGTCATTAAGGGAAAAGGGTCTGTTTTTCTAAAAGAAAAGGTGAAAGCTAATGATGTCATGTATGTGGATGGATTAAAGCATAACCTGTTAACTGTAAGTCAAATGTGTGATCAAGGAACTGAAGTTCTCTTTAGTTCAAAAGAATGTGTGGTACGTGATCTTGATACAGGTAAAATGATTATAAAAGGAAAAAGAACTCCAAGCAACTTGTATGTATTGAAGAACTGCAAAGAAAAATGTTACTTGAGTAAATATTCAGAAAACTGGCTATGGCATAGAAGGCTGGGACATCTGAGCTTCTCTCAAATAAAAAAAATCAAGCAGACTTAAAGTTGTTCGTGATCTTCCCAATATTACTCTACCTGAAAATAACATATGAAAATCTTGCCAATTCGGTAAGCAAACCAGATTACAATTTAATGCCAAGGAAGGATCATCAAGTAAGCCTCTTGAACTCATTCATACTGACATATTTGGACCTGTGAGGAAAAAGTCACCACGTGGTGAACAATACTATATCTTATTTATTGATGATTTCTCTAGAATGTGTTGGATTGGGCTGCTTAAACACAAAGATAAAGCATTTGAGAAATTTCAGATCTTCAAAGCATTAGTTGAGAATGAATTAGATCTAAAAATCAAGTGCCTCAGATCTGATCGAGGAGGAGAATATACATCAGAAGAATTCCTTGAATTTTGTGAACAACATGGCATAAAAAGACAGTTTTCTGTAGCTGGCACTCCACAAGAAAATGGTGTTGTAGAAAGAATGAATAGAACAATTCAAAAAATGGCTAGAGCTATGCTTGATGATTCCAGAACACCTGACACATTTTGGGGAGAAGCAGCACATACCGCAGTAAACATTCTCAACAAGGCACATGTTTGTGTAAATAGTGATAAAACTCCATATGAACTCTGGTATGGGAATCCTCCCACTGTAAAGAATTTTAGAATTTTTGGAAGAAAATGCTTTATCAAAAATAATGATGAAAGACTTGGCAAGTTTGAACCCAGAGCAGATGAAGGAATACTTCTTGGTTACTCCTCTAGGAGTAGAGCATATAAATGTTACAATAAAAGACTTCGGAAGATTGTTGAATGTATTGATGTTGTTATTGATGAGTCTCCTGCAGCTCCAAAAGAAGAAAAAAAAACAACAAATGAAGATGATGATGACATATATCCTTCTACATCAAATATGAATGATATAGACAGTGAACCCAATGAAGAACCCGAAGATGATTTATCTGAAAAAGCTCCATCCAGATATGTTCAAAAGAATCATCCGGAATCTCAAATTTTGGGAGAAAAGGGATCAGGTGTACAAACAAGAAGGACTCTTGTGGGATATTCTAGCTGTTTGGCATTTCTACCCACTATTGAACCACAAAATGTCAATCAAGCCAGCAAAGATGAATGTTGGATTCAAGCCATGAATGAAGAGCTTGATCAAATTGAAAAGAATCACACTTGGGAATTAGTACCAAGACCTCATGACAAAAATGTCATTGGAAATAAATGGATATTCAAAAACAAGTTAAATGAGAATGGGGATGTTATAAGAAATAAAGCTAGACTTGTTTGCAAAGGGTATGCTCAACAAGAAGGTATAGATTTTGAAGAAACGTTTGCTCCTGTAGCTAGACTTGAAGCCATAAGAATGTTTCTTGCTTTTTCAAGCTTCCAACAAATCAAAGTTTATCAAATGGATGTTAAATCTGCTTTTCTCAATGGAGATATAGAAGAAGAATTTTTTATAGAACAACCAGAAGGATTCATTTTGGGAAATGATGAAAATCTTGTTTGTAGACTTAAAAAGGCTCTATATGGTCTCAAACAAGCTCCAAGGGCATGGTATTATCGTCTTGACAAATATCTTCATCAACAAGGATTTTCAAAGGGGTCTACTGATAGCAACTTATACACAAAAACTAAAAATGACAAACTATTGATTGTGGTTGTATATGTTGATGATATCATTTTTGGAAGTAATGAAGAGTCTATGAGTCAGAAATTTTCTTCTGATATGCAGCAAGAATTTGAAATGTATTTACTTGGGGAACTAACATTCTTTCTTGGCTTGCAAGTGCAACAAGCAACAAATGGCATATTCTTATCACAAGAAAAATACCTCAAGCAAATCCTGAAGAAGTATGGCATGGAATATTGCAAACCTGTAAGTACACCAATGATAACCGGATGTAATCTCAGTTCTAATGATGATTCCCCCACGGTGAATCAACCAGAATACAGATCTATGATAGGAAGTCTACTTTATCTCAGTGGGACAAGACCAGACATCATGCATGCAGTTGGGATTGTTGGACGATTCCAAGCTAATCCAAAAGAGTCTCACCTTCAGGCTGTCAAAAGAATATTCAAATATCTACAAGGAACTCAAGACTTTGGACTATGGTATCTAAAGAATGCTGATCTTACTCTTCATGCTTACACTGATGCAGATTGGGCTGGAAATGTTGATGATCGGAAAAGCACTAGTGGTGGTGCATTCTATATGGGGCCCCGGTTAGTATCTTGGTTCAACAAGAAGCAAAGCTCTATTGCCTTATCTACAACAGAAGCAGAATATGTGGTTGCTGCATCATGTTGCACTCAACTTCTTTGGATGATGCAAACCTTACAAGACTTTCAAATCAAATGTTCACCTCCTATATCCATTATGTGTGATAACACAAGTGCCATCAGTATCTCAAAGAATCCTTTTATGCATTCCAAGACCAAGCACATTCCCATCAAGTATCACTTCTTACGTGAACAAGTGCTTGAACAAAAGGTGAAGTTGGAATATGTGCCCTCCAAAGAACAAGTTGCTGATATATTTACCAAACCTTTACCCAGGGAAGCGTTCGAATATCTCAGACAGAAGCTGGGAGTGTTCTCTACCATGCAGAAGATCATATCTACTTAAATACAGAAGGTTAAATTGGATACATGGATTTTCTGAAGGACAGAAAACCGCGTATGTGTGGTTGCTGACAAATCTTTCTGGGTCAGCATTCGTCAGCACAACTGCGGTGTCATTTGGTATCTCTGGTGGTGTTCCTATTTTCATAATTCTGGTTCATTCTCTGATGTTCTTGATGAAGATATCTTGATTTTTTGATGTTTAAAGTGTTCAGGATGAACAAGCTAAGGGGGAGCTTTGGTCATATGGAAAGGATGCATTGTGGGCATTCTAATTATTTGTTGTGGTCTGATCTCATGCTTGAGATTCTTTGGTCTTGATTGTCTAAGTTATCTCTATAATGTGATGAAAAGGTCATGTTGAGACCTATGATGTAAATTGCTATATTTAGTCATGTAAGGACTTCTTCAAGTTTGTAAACCCACTTGGTTGGGTACTTGAGTCTCATGTGTAACTCCGCTTGGTTGGATCCTTGATGTAAGTATGAGTCCTTGGTGACAGGAAAGGTCATAGAGTCACATACTTCATTGAAAAACATGTTTGAAGATTCAGCGTGAACTCAGGGGGAGCATGGTAACTTCAGTGCACATCAGATCTACAGAGCTCTTCTTTATACAAGAGAAGAAAAACCTTGTTTTGGTTTTGATCCATCATTTTCCCTTGATGTCAAAGGGGGAGAGTATCATGGTGTTTGAATAATGGTTATAATCAATGTATCTATCTGCTGTGGTGATCAAACACCATCATGGTTGCCATCAAGTCCAAAGGGGGAGATTGTTGGCAATATGATGCAATGTGTTGTCCTTAATGGCAACCTACTTGATGAAGTTGTTCTTGATGGAAACCTACCTGATAAGTTGCCTATGATAAGCAACCTATGTGTTAAAGATGTAAGAATGATGTATCTCCATCAATGCAAAGGAGGAGCACTTGAAACAGCAACAAAGAAAAGAGCAAATGAAATATGAAGCCGAGGCAGTTTTAGAAGGGTTAGTTTATTGGAGATCTGGAAAGGTAGCAGAGACATCAAAGAAAATAGAGGCAAAGGAGATGAAAAGGAGTAGCACATGAAGGTTAAACTCTGTGTGGGAATATCTTGTGACTGTTCTCTGTAATTATGTATAGTATGAGTCTCTGCGTATGAAGTTAAAAGTGAAACCCTGTTGAGGAATCATGGTGGTGGGATTCGAATTCCAGGTTGAGACCTTCTTGTAATGAAGAACTGGCTTAGTTTGATATTTTCAGTCGTGGAACTATTTGGTTGAATATCTGAGGGGTATCTCGAGTACTGTGAGGAGAACTGATATATAAGTCGAAGCATCGATTCGAAAGGAATCGACGCTTTCAAAATCAGAACATCTAGCTCAAGCGCCAGGATTACGTATGGAGGAACTCTGCGTTGGAGTATAAAAGAACCTTTTATGTATAACGGGAGGAACCTAAGTGCAATGAAGCCCGGATCATATAAACAACGATCAATGGTGTAGATTCATTGCGGGGGGGGGCTACCCAAAGTTTTCCACCGTACTCTAGGAGCCTCCGCAATGACGTCATGAGGCACGACGGTTTATGGTTTTCATCGCACCACCTATGCGGAGTGAGCGGTATTTGAGGAGTTGGGAGCGATTCCATAGATCATTCGACATTTGGCGAGGTGGACCAACGGAAAACCGCTTGTCACTGTGCACCATCGCGCGTTATTGTTCGACATAGGATGCCCAGCGATATTGATACATACCGTTGATCTGGGAAGATGCCATCGGACAGTGGTTGTGTTTGGAAGGTGCGCGAAGGATAACACAAGTACAGCGCGCCATCACACGTTATTTCCCATGCAAGTTTCCCAAGCGATATCCGTCGGATTGGATGTTGTGGCGCGATGGAACGTGAGCCCTTCGATCGGGTCGATTGTTAGCGTTGGGCCCCAGTTTAATTTATATTGCTCGTTGATTAAAGTTCTATTATATATTTTAAATTTCCAAAGGTTGTGGATAATGTTTATTTATCAAATTCCACGAATTTGATAAATAAAATTTCAATAAAAGAAGGAATACCATCAGTGGTTGGATGGTTTTGACTCATGATTTTACTAAAGGCAAAAACTATATAAGGAGAAGATGATTATTGCACAAGGTGTGCATGCGTAAGGGTGGTGAATGAATAAATTTCTCAAAGAAATATCTGCATGGACAAACTCTGTTCTTAATTGATATATCTGAATCTATGATTCACCTATGGATATGATCTAGAAATGATGAAACTCTACGATGATCGGCAAAAGAAATGATGAAGACCTGACAGAAGTCTGATGAAGAAATTGAAGAAATCTGATGGATGTGAGGGTTGAAGCCTTCTGTCTGAAAGTGAAAGTATCCTGTCAGTAGAAGCTGGTGTTAAAATCAGGGGGTTGGAGCTCCATTCCAATAGTGGCTGGAGAACGAGAGAAATTTGTAGCCTTTCTGCAGGTGGGTGCCTGCATGCTGGTATAAGTCTGCGCCAACATAAAGTTGTAAGAAGTTTTCTTTATAATGAATATTGAAGACTGAGATAACAACAGTGGTGGTTTTCTCCCGAATTGGGTTTCCACCTTAAATACTGGCATTCGTATGTGTGGCTTATGTTTGATGGTTTGTTCTATTATTTCTGTTCATACTTACTGCTTATTCAACATCTGATGAATGAATGATGCAATGACCTAAGTAAAGACATAATAAGATCTCTGAACATACAAATTGGATTCAGTAAATTAGCATATGGTTTTAAGAGAAAGAAAAGTAAAAAAAATTCAGCCCTAAATACTGATTCACCCACCCCCCCCTCTCAGTATTTTTCCCAACAGAGAATACTCCAAATCTGTCAAAAAAGTCTCCCCTAAGTTAGGTAGTGGCGCTTTAGGCGATCTTCCCTTGGAAAACTATCCTAAGCCAAAATAAACTCTGTCTAAAACCAACCAGTCATAGCTAACCTTCTTATTTCTGCAATAAAATCTTGATACACCCTTAAGTCGCACCACTAACAAGCCTTGATGTCTCTGTAGTGCATGTTTCAAAAGCCAAACTGATATTAGGTGGATTTACAGTGTTTCAATGTATTTTTCAAGAGCATAAGTGTACCAGAGTTCCAGAAGACATTATTAAACTTAACATGAGAGGAAAACTGCTTCTCATGTGGTTTTGAGCCTGGGATGCAAGTACTATTCAGAGGTAATTCAATGAACTCCTGCAAACACAGTCAAAAGGTTAGTGACCTATGACTAGCAAATAATACTCTGCAGACATAGGTCAGGATTGCTCCTATTTTCTAAAGATGCATAAGGGTGTTCTATCAAACAGAAATACACATCTCAGAGCATGCCCCTCATGGCATTTTTTCAATTTGTCACTCTTATTTACTTAACTGTGAATAGGCACTACAAGGAAATATGACACAGTTTAACAAAGGGATGAAATAGCATGACTGTGTAAAACCTCCTCCAAACATGAGCAGAGGGTTGGATGACTGTGCAAAACCTCTTCCAAATATGAGCATATGGTTAGGTCATTGGCTGAAAACCTCCTTCATTTAACAAGTAGAGGGTTTGGCAATGTGATAAAGGCCTCCTTCATTTAACAAGAAGAGGGCCAGGAATAGAGGTATGGCCTCATTTAAAGGGGACAAAGCTAACAATGTTGCAAACTGCCTAAAAACGTGTTTTAACACCTTTTTCTCCAATAGATGAAACCACTAACACAGAAGTGGTTTTTCAAAGATTGATTATATGTTTTCATTGTCTAAAAGGCAAAGTTTGAGTGTAGTGAGAAACAATTGGATGATTATGAGTGGAAAAATCTTATTAGGCAGATGGCCAAGCAGTGATATTATGGTATTCAAAGAGGTTTTGTTTTTCTTCTATCAAAGATCTCCTTCAAAGGAAATCTGAAGCTAAAGTGAACCAAATTTTGATAGGCTCATCAAATGTGAGGAAAGGGGTATGACAAAATGTCTCAAATTCAAAACAATTTTCAAAGAAACAAGCCATATCACTATCATAGACAAAGACCTCTTATGGACATATGAACAAACCCTGCTGTGGTATGTAATTACATTAAGGGTTTCCAAAGACTTTTGTCCTTGATCAACAGGCATGAATCAAGCCATTGGTAAGTTCAAACTAGGGTTTTTACCCACAGTAAAAAAGAAATGTCATTATAAGGGTGCATCTATAGTCCCTGATGTGACTTTGTGCGGTTTTCCTTTAAAAGACAGAGTTTCACCTTAATGAGAAACAATGAAATGAGTTTTTGTTTCTTGAAGAAGCCTTTTTACTTCAACAAAAGTCATGACTTTGGTGTTATTCAAAAGCAGCCTCCAAACCATTTAAAATCGAAATATGGGTCTATGTAGTGTTTTAAAGGAGATTTGTGTTTCATTATGACCGAAAAGCCTTTTCAAAAGGCATCCAAAACCCTCACAAAATAATTTCAAAAGGTTGTTGACTTTCTTTCATATAAAAGGTGGAGAGACTGTTGGCAAAGTCTCATTGTGCAAATTCAAAACGCATACAACGTTCCCCTAAGCTGCCCACTGGAGAAACGAGGAACTTCGAGCAAATTTCAGAGTTTTCAAGGCTTAAAGCCTGCACGGCGTGCCTGTGAACGAAGATATAAAGGGTCTACGTTGTTGTGCGGCCCGCCTGTAGTGCCCGTTCAAACACCTCCCGAGGCCAACCCGCCTGCGCGGCGCTCTTCTTTGTGAACGTGCCGCTCACCCAAACACCTTCAAAAAACTCTGTGGAGCTACCCCAATGAATCAAACAAGGTCCTTAAGCTTTTCTTCAAGGTATTCTACTTCTCCTCTTGGAAAAATTCAAAGATTGAAAGGGTGTTTGCTATGTTTTTTCGTTGAGAAGTAAATAGTGCCTTTGAAACCATTTCATCATTTAAAAACATGAGATAGACAATGGTATATGAGACAGAGTTTTGTAAAAAACTAGAGAAAGTTTTCTTATGTATTAGAGGTCTCAAATCAAGTTGGACAGTGTCTTAAACAATGGCTTTAAAGAGCAGTGTGTCATATAAAGAGCACAAGACAAAAATAGTGATTAGAGGGTGGGGTGTTTTTATTAGTTTAAACGGCTTTAACTGCCTTCAATAATAGTGATAAACCATACACTAACTACTAGACAGACATACACAGTTGTAGAGGTCTCAAATCAATTTGAAGAGTGTCCTAACAGTTTTAAAACAAGAGTAGCCTTTGTTTGAATTTTCAAGGGGAAAACAGTGATCATAATTTGAAAGAATTATCATTTTAAAGTCCTCTCTGTATGGTGAAATAGTGAAAATGGTGCAGCCTCTATAGTTCCAAAAGCAGAGTGTGTGAAAGGATTTTCAAATCAGCTGAGGGAGTTTTGTCTACTTTTGTAAAAGAAACAGTGAATAGCAAAAAGGGTATTGATTGAAGAGAAAGGTGTTCTTAGCAAAACAAAGGTTCCTTCTTCACCAAGAAACCACAAACAAGTGGCCTTCACAAGAGGTTTGAATCTGTTTCAACTGAAGAGGTAAATGCTCATCCATCAGTCCTGTTTAACTTTCATGAGCTTGGATGTCTAGAGTTTTGTCAAAGGGTGAAAGAGGTGAAAATCTATTCCCCCTTGACACATCTTTGTGCTTTGAGATTTCAAGGGAAGCACTTTCAGCTGGCAGGCTTGGATTTCAAGTTTTCTCCTAGGTCCATCTCCAAGGCCACCAAAATCCCTTATGTCGGAGAGAAGTGGTTTAAACAAATCCACCTAGACTCAGAACAATACAAACCATTTTTGAAGCCTGAGCATAGAGATACATGTCCATCAATATTTCCCTTCTCATATCTGTTGACTAGTTATGCCCCCCTCATGAAGATAATCATGAAATACTTCACTTGCGAGGGAAGGTTCTCCTGGGTCTATGCTTACCATGTCCGATTGCTCATGCATTTCACAAGAGCCAAATTGTTAAATCTCCCTTTCTTCCTCCATAGAAGTATTGAAAAAATGGTCTCCACTGTTCAGAAAATACCTCCTTCTCAGCAGTCAGCTTGCCTGTTCCATCATTCCCTCATCAAGGTTATCATTCTTCATCAGCTTGAGAAGAAGGAAATCTCTTGGGATACTTTCATTGCACATCTATATTTCGCCACTGTTCCTTCATTCCATACATCTCCTTCACCTTCCACTCACCATCCTCCGCCTTCTTCAAGCAAGCCCATTCCCAAGAAGCTAAAAATTCGCATTGAACAGGAAGAAGAGCACGAGCAAGGGAAAAACATGATGATGAACAACAGCAAGATGAAGCTGAATAGCAGTAGCATGATGATGAACAACAGCATGATGAAACAGGGCAGCAAGGGGAAGAAGAGCATGATGGAGAAGGGAAGAAAAGTGAAAAAGAGCACAGTGAGGCAGGGCAGCAAGGTGAAGAAGAACACAGTGATGATATGCAACACAGTGTTGAAGAGCGACGCCATGAAAAAACTCAAAACAGTGAGGAGGGAAATGATGAAGAAATTTAGCATTTTGATGAGGATATTGGTAGCCCTCCCAACAGCAAAAATGATGAAGATGAAGCCCAAAACATTGAAGAGATAGAGCCTCAAAGTCCTAAAGAGAGCAAAGACAAGAGTAAAGAGGGTAGCCCTAAAAAATACATGCAAGAAGACAGTCAAAGCATTCATGAAGAAGCTCAAAATAGTGGGAAGGATGATGAGGAAAGTAACAAGGGCAAAGAGCCAATAGAGCATGTGCTAGCTGCCTCTCCTAGGCAAGGGGCCATGCTTTCTTCTCCAAAAGTGGCCAAGCCCCGGACATCTGGGAAAAGGGTGCCTAAAAATATAACTCCAAATATTACTAGGGCCCTCCGAAGCAAGGGGAAATTGCCTAAGCATCCCATTGTCGATTTACCCAAGAGGAGGAAGACCAAGAGAGCCACCCAAAGCAAGGGAAAGGAGAAACAGGAAAGTAGCCATGAAAAGGAGAGGGAATTTGACATAATTCAAATCCAAAGTGATGATAGCGACAATGAGGCACGAATCCTAGAGACTCTCTTGATCAATAGAGAAATCCAAATTGATGCCTTGAGGGCAGATCTAGAGAGGGCTTGAAAATTCAATCACTTTTTGCAAATACAAAATAAACAGATGAGTGTCCACATGGCGGTATATGAGACACGGGCCATCAAATATAAAAAGGAGGCCTCCAAGGCACAATTTAAATTGGAAGAACTCATGTGTGAGTTCAATGATAGTGAAGATGAAGATCAGCTGAGGAGAAAGAGGCCAAGAACCATGGGACTCAGAAGAGCCCTTGAGAAACAAAAGGAGGAAGAAGCTGCCCTTCTCCAATCTATTCCTCTCACTACTTTGTTCACCCAAGAGATAGAGAAAAATCGAGAAGCATGGCTCGAGAGGGTGAATGATCACTTGGAAAGGAAGTTGGAGAAGGCCAATAGAGATTTGGACCTTCAAAGGAGGATGACCGGGCACTATAAGAAGCTCAATCAGTTCGCCCGGCGGAAATTGAACATCACACAGGAAAAACTCAAGGAAGCTCAAAGGAGGCGCCTGGCACCAAAATTTAAGAAAGACACCTCAAAGCTCCAAATTTGAGCCTCATATTCATAGCATGTTTCTGAAAACCATTGAGCGTCATGCTCGCCAAAATTGGGCGAAATTCAACAAGTTTTGGTTTTTTGTCATTTTTGGGTTTTTGGCTAAACATCATGGGCATCGCCATTTCTGTTTGGGACATCCTCAAAGGATGAAAATGGTATCATTGGATGCCATAATTTCAGGGTCATCTACTCAGCGATTTTTAGATCAATTGAAGATGATTTTCTCCCCCAAAATGGCGAAAAACACTCACTTTTTCCACACTCTGCCCTGTTTATCAGCAAAGTCTATTTTTTGGGTTTTTACACACAGGTTAGTTTTTTATGGACTTAAATTGGTCAGTTTGGAGGAAACTAAGAATTTTCAGAAAATATACATTTAGAGCTTTCCAACGAGCTATCACGGGCCTCATTTCGACATCAAGAAGGCCTCCAAAAGTTGCCAGCAGGACAGAGGACTTTCTGCTGATATATTTCTCAAGTATTTTTGTGAAAAATGTACCTTTCTAAAGTGATTTTTCCTCATGTGCGTTTAGCTTTTTTTGGGCATGATTAGTTATGAAAAGTCAATATATTTTCCTTTTTTATCATTTTCGAGATATTGTATTAGATATTTTGTGCCTTGGGCTTTGCAAAGCCTCAAGGACAAAATCTGATATTTTTTATGGGCCAATGAGATTGCAAGTTGCACTAGGAGGTTTTCCCTCATCTTGGCCTATACATTCCATGAGAATTCATTGTAAACAAGGATGAAATTGATGAATAGAAGCAATATATGGTTATACAAGCTTGGAAGAAACACTTGTCTCATGAATTGGATAGTTTCTTGAATGTTTTTGGATGATGAAGGAGGTCTGTTGTTGGATTCCTTGACTTGGTAAAATGGTATAGTGTCCCTCTCTATTATGCTTCTTAATTTTCATTCATAATTCCATGTTCTTACTTGCTATAAGACAGTAGAGAATAGATTTGAGACATGCCCTTGGAGGCACCTCAAATTTCTTGTTTCTTTATAGCTTCTATGTTTTCTTCCTTCTTAGTCATATCAAATAATCCTTGATTTCTCTTTGATAACTGAAGAAATTGTTTGCTTGTTTCATTTATGGTTTTATGCATGCTAAGTATGATTCACGGTATGCCCTGCTTACTCATGGATAGTCATAGCTCCACCTCTGAAACATTTCTTTGATTGTTTTATTGTTATTTGTTGAACCAAAGAGGTCTTGTACTGATCTTGCCCTTTGCGTAAAACTATGCAATCTTGCTTTCAAAGTTCCCAATAGCTTGAAATACTATGCTTAGGCATTTCCTCATAGTGATTTGAGTTGTTTGTTTGTCTTAAATGTATTTCCCCAAAGTCTGATAGCCATTTCCTAAAGTTAGAAAGTCATATATCTCTATGCATGGCTTGAAAGTTTCTTTCTATGCATTGATCAATTTATAGATACATTTCTCATTATTAATGGTTAGCCCTACCATGTTTATGTCAGCTATTAAGCTATTTATGTTTGAAATCCTTTGTTCTTCACAAATTTAGTGTCCATCTGACTCCATTTTACCTAAAGATTCATTTTACCTCGATCAAATCAGCTCTTTAACAACCTTGTATCACCATTTGAAAGCTTTCTTGACCTTTTCGACCCCATAGCCCAGTTGATCTGACATCTTTTTACCTATCTTAGTCTTTGATTAGTTCATCCCTCACAAACCTAAAAACCAAAACCAAAAACCTACTTCATAACTAGCCTAAAATCAAAAACACAAGAAGAAAACACACAGATATCCCTTACGCAAATAGAGAGATCTCTCTCTGAGTCGAGGAAGGCTAGGTCCTTGGGCTCCAAAGATTGGTTTGATGTTACACTGTCATTTGGCTTGCCAATCAGCCAAATCACGGGACCCTAACATAATGGCGATCACGGTGGGACTCTGAGTTAGTGAGAATCTAAGGATACCTTAGGACTCTAGAAATCCTTTATCTTCAAGAATACCTACCATTTAGCCACCTCATCGCCACACTAACATAATGGCGATCACGGTGGGACTCTAAGTGATAAACAAACTTAGATTCCCTAAACATTCCAGCAGCCTTAAGAATACTATCTGATTGACTTATCCCACCGCTCATTAACATAATGGTGATCACGGTGGGACCTTCTGAGTTAGTGACAATCTAAGTACTCCTTAGTAACTCTTGAAGTCTCAATCAAACTTAGAAAACTTAAGTGTTGTTTGAAGAATAGAAGCTAGATCTCTCACCATCTTAGAAAAATTATGATTCAGTTATAGGAAACTCTTCCAAACCTCATAGGCTACACAAAAACTCAGAAAACCCCAAAAACATTCCCAGATTGGCTTTTCCCTAGTTATTGGTGGTGGACCATAGCTACATCTCTACAAAAACAACCAAGTTCCACCTGGTGACTCCACTAGCCTCCAGTAGGCCTAAAAACTCCATAAAAACCAAAAATTCATAGACCATACCTTTCTGTTGACTCATCCTTTCCAAAACTTAAAACTCATGGTGCAAACTCTGTGATCAGTAACAAACTACGTATAACTTAGCGATTCATAAAAATTCACCTAAACATAGGAGATAAACAGAAATAAACTTGCAAATAGAGCCATTAGCTTGTCCAAATAGCCTAGAAAACTGTTGAAACCAAGTGGTCACTCTTCCTTGCAAGTCTTCATCTCAAAGTTTGCTAGAAAACTTTTTCTCGAAAGAATCTTTGATAGTTTTTGGTGGTGGACCATAGTTCTCAAAGAAATCCACCTGGCGACTCCAGTAGCCCTCATTTTTTTTTTGACCATCCTTCACATTAGCAACACCCCTAAAGAGGCCATCCATCTGAAACAATAAGAAATACCATCCTCTCTAAACTCTGAATTCGAAATCTGGCTTCACAAAGAATGTATACCAGATCTCATCTAGACCCAAATCCCCCTATCATAGTAGATGACCCAGAGAAGATTATGTGGCAAGCTTCCGAAACTGGCAACCTAGCTACCGATAGGTCCACCCGTAAAGCAAGATCAGTACCCGAACACCTCACATCCTTAAAGGATTCCCCATTTGACTTAAAATTAGAAAAAACCCTTTTTAGAAGCCAGTCACAAAGTGAGGTAAACTTTGATGATCTTGAGCCCCTAGATCTGCCACAAAGTCCTTGTAGAGAAGCCTCACCTACTACATCTCCGGACTTTCAACTTCTCCATCACTTTGGCTCCTACCACCCCAAATCTGCTCAAAATCAGATCACTAGCCCAAGTACATCCGCCACACCCATCCAAACCACTACTGTTCAAATCACCTCAGCTCATCCTACAAGCCCTCATTTTGTACATCATCCATTAGCTCCCACCATGGCAGCCTAGTATGCACCTTTGGTGTTGCAACACCCTTTGGCTCCTTTACAAAATTACTATCATTCCAAAATCCCACACTTTACTGGAGTTGAGGCTACTACTGCTCAACAACATGTAGGTAGAATTAGCGATGCCTTTGAATACATGGAAATAGAAGATGAGACTATAAGAATGAGGATGTTCGCCCAAAGCCTGGGCGGAGAACCCAAAAAATGGTTTAAGAGATTAACTCCAAACAGCATACACGATCTCCCAGAACACTACCAAAACTTCATAAATAAGTGGGAGATCAGAAAGAACCCCATTCAAATCCTGTCGGAATATAACAATCTAAAACGAGAAAATGGGGAAAGTGTCTAGGAATACTGCACTAGGTTCAAAAGCGTGTATAACGCCCTCCTGCCTCACTTCAAACCTCCACTTGGCTCAGCCTTAGCAAAGTTCCCCGAATTTTTCGACTCAGACATGACTTATCAACTAAGAGACAAGGACCCCCCAACCTTAGAGGAAATGAAAAAAGTGGCCATAAGTGCAGAAGCTAACTTAGCAGAAAAGAGAGCTAGGACCAGATCAGAAAGGAAAGTTACATACCGGGATGAGGTCTCCCCTTTAGCCCCTTCCTTTGATCCTAGAATAGATGACTTGGTTAGATCCATGGCGAAAATGTGGGAAAAGATGAGTGAAAAGACACCTCTTAGGGACAACCATCCAAACCCTCCAAACAGAAACCGAAACCAAAATTTTAGGAGGGAACAATCTCAAAACAAACCAAGGGAAAATGACCAACAAATTAGGCCACCCTTTAATGAAAATTATGTTGATGAGGATGAGAGGGATACAGAACCCATTGATGAAAATCATTTGAACCTTATAGGTTCTTATAACGAGAGTGAGGTTTACCTCACAGAAGAATAACAAGCTTTCTTCTCTCTGAATCAAAATGAAACCAACTATGAAGATCCCGAAGACCCTGCTATAGATTTTCAGAATGCCATAATAGAAGCTCACAGGCAATATGACCTTAGAAGCAAAAGAAACCAAGAAAAATCCAAGAAAGGTAGCTCGGACACTGCTAAAACCCTTGATACCATCCTTAAAAAATTAGTGGATAGCAACAAAATCATGGTCAATAAAACTGACCAAAACAAAGATAAAGTTATTCAGACAAGTCTTGGCTCAGATGCTCCTAGTACCTCTACTAAGATTCCCGAGATGGCTATGTCAAAAAAAATCCCGAAACAAAGTCAGCAAACTTAGAACATAGAGAAAGTCATGGTTGAGAAAACTGAAGCAAACCTATCTAAACTACAAGCACCCTTCAGTTTTGAGGGAGAAATCGCCAAAATAAAGATTACCATGCCCCTCACTAAACTTATCGCCCAGATCTTTTATAAAGCCCAAGTGTTAAAGGCCCTGAATATAGGAAATGATGCAAACACCCTTAATCTAGCTGATGACACTCCTGAAGTGTTGTTTGGTCCAAAAATATCAGGGAAATTCCAAGAAGGAACCACTCTTCCCTTTTACATCAGTTTGAATATACATGACAAAATCCTACACAATGCCATGCTAGACTCCGGGGCCTCGCATAATCTCATGCCAAAGGTTGTGATGGAAATATTAGGCCTAGAAATAACAAGACCATATAAAGACTTGTATTCATTTGATTCGAGTAGAGTCAAGTGTCTAGGCTTAATCAAAGATCTTTGTTTCAGTTTGGCCCAAATACCTGCAAAAAACCTGATCATGGACATAGTGGTAGCAGACATTCCCCCCAAGTACGGAATGATTTTATCCAAAACTTGGGGAGCTAAGCTTCAGGGAAATATTCAACTTGATATTTCCTACGCCACTATTCCTGTATTTAACCAAACTAGAATACTCTATCGGGAATCACACATGAAATATATGGTCAGTAATCAAGAAAGGCCAGATAACATCCCGATGTACTCCTTGCATTCTGATCTGAACTCTTTCATTTTACACACTGATGAAGACATTGAAGAACAGTTAGAAGGATTTGAAACAAACTTAGACCCACCGCATCAGCTACCCCAAGTTCTCTATGATGAACTGGACACTCAAAATTATCATGATCATGAGCAGTTATGTCTTGAGGAAAGAGAGTTCGTTCCTCTTGAAACAAAATTAGAGCAAGAAGAACAAACCATTATGTACCATCAAGCGAATTGCTCAAACCTTAGGCAAACATCAACAATAACATCAAGAGACTTTTCCAGAACAAAGGCATTAGAATACTTGCATATCACAAACCTCTTTGGAAATCAGGGGCAAGGAAGCTTAATGTTCTTACCATGCCTTAAGGATTTACCATCACATAACTCTACACCTTCAAATGAAGCCTTGACTGTAGCCATAACAGCTCAAAATCCAGGAAACGTGTCTAAAAAACCTCTTATGAAAGGATATGATGACTGCAGTCCAAATATACCTGAGTTGTTTGAACTAGCTAGCATTCTGCCACTCCATCAAAGACTTAGAACTGCTAGAATTTGCAATATTGTTCAAAACACTACTCCATGTAGAGAAAACAGTGAGAATCACTATGCCACTGACATCACTCCAAGAAACAACTTCGATAAAATAAAATAAAAAAATCTAGACCAAACAGTAGTAGTCAAAGATAAAACAGTTGTTCATAGGATCTGTTTTGATTTTAGAAATACTAATACACACCCTTGTGACATAAATTTTATCCTTCCTACCCAAGACCATGATATATCAATGATAAATTCTTTTAATCATGTGTCTTTACAAGATGATGTTTCAGGGTATCGCCAAATTATTCCTTTGCAAAGCAAACAACTCAAATAATTTTTCAAGTATGCTGGAAGTAGTTCCATTTTCACACCCAGAATTGCAAAACCACCGGATATCAAAAACATGCTCCTAAAAGTCATGTTTCCAGTTCTGAATTTCTGCATTCTGACATACCTTGATGATGTCATCATATATTTCAAAAATGACAAGGAATATCTGCATTATTTGAAAAAGATGTACAACAAAAGAAGGAGTGGGAATCAAAGGTATAAAAAGGTATAGCGGGAAGATACGGGGTTGTTCAGAGATTCATGCATGAATCCTTATGTCATGCTTGAAAGAGAAAATTTTCCAAATTTTTCTTTTTAAGAGTTGAGTGGACCAAGAGTGGTAGGAGATCTTTATGAAGATAAGATGCTTAAGTTTCACCATTTCCAAGATTTTTGAGTTAAAACATTTGCAATCATTGTATATATCATTGTTTGAAAAAAAAAAAAAACAAAAAATTCAAAAACAATAGAAAAATAGAAAAAGAGGGCAGTTTGAAAAATAGAAAGAAAGCCCCATGTTGAAAAAATAGTCATTCTGAAAGCGCG
Source organism: Pinus albicaulis (assembly GCA_034641835.2). Lineage (NCBI taxonomy): Eukaryota > Viridiplantae > Streptophyta > Pinopsida > Pinales > Pinaceae > Pinus > Pinus albicaulis. The sequence continues at coordinate 827,858,910 of CM076572.1, read as the reverse complement.
CAAGTCTAAATGTCGCTACTAGTACTCAAAATGTCTTGTTCAGTTATCTAGCCTAATCATAACTGAACATGTTTTAAATTTATTTGCTGATAAGTTAGTGAGAGGAAAGATAGTCAACATTGTGTAAGCTTGACTTATCAAAGAAAGTAGATTAGGAAAAGATACTGGTTCCACATGCTCAAAACAGAACCAAAGAGGAAAGCAGGGATGAAAAACAAACTGTGTATCCTAGCCCTGATTTTCTTGATTTCATTTTATACAAAATAATATTTGTGTGCAGCTTGTCTTTCATGCGACAAGTACATGACAAATCAGACTGTCTAATCCTGATTTGGTTATTTTTCAATTTCATGTTTTAGATTAGAGAATAAAATCTTGTCAAACAGCTTAACCTTGACAGTCGATCTAGTATAGGTAGAGAAATAAAGGAGTTCATCAACTTAATATGAAATCCCGGCAGATATAAGTGTAGAATTAGATAGTGTCATTTTTCAAAAATATTATGTCAAAGGGTTGCAAGTCCAAATGCACCCGAAAGAAGAAAAAAATGTTAGGAAATGTAGCGGGGTAGGTAGAAATGTCTTTGATGCTAATCATGCTATCAATTTTCAGAAATAGCATCACGGAAGAAAGAAATTTGCGCCAATGGATAAAAGCACTGGTATTCAAAGAACCGAGATCTGAAATTCTGGACACCTCCTGAAAGGAGCTACTCTCCCTAAATGGAGCCACTGTTAGTCATCAACATTTTTCACCTATTGATGATGACTAGTTTTTAAAGCCAAGTTTTCTAGCAGCTGATCCCCAATTTGTCAAATTTGTCAGCTAGAAAACACCCATAAACATTTTTCCCTCTTACCTTTTCAATCAGCCTATGATGAGAAAAGCCTAATTGTCAAGCCCTATCTAGTCTCAGTCATACAAACTTGTCCATCAGCTCCAAGAGAATACTCCAAATCTGTCAAAAAAGTCTCCCCTAAGTTAGGTAGTGGCGCTTTAGGCAATCTTCCCTTGGCAAACTATCCTAAGCCAAAATAACCTCTGTCTAAAACCAACCAGTCATAGCTGACCTTCTTATTTCTACAAGAAAAGCTTGATACACCCTTAAGTCACGCCACTAACAAGCCTTGATGTCTCTGCAGTGCATGTTTCAAAAGCCAAACTGATATTAGGTGGATTTACAGTGTTTCAATGTCTTTTTCAAGAACAGAAGTGTACAAGTGTTCCAAAAGACATTATTAAACTTAACATGAGAGGATAGCTGCTTCTCATGTGGTTTTGAGCCTAGGATGCAAGTACTAGTCAGAGGTAATTCAATGAACTCTTGCAAACACAGTCAAAAGGTTAGTGACCTATGACTAGCAAGTAATACTCTGCAAACATAGGTCAGGATTGCTCCTGTTTTCTAAAGATTCATAAGGGTATTCTATCAAATAGAAATAAACATCTCAGAGCATGCTCCTCATGGCATTTTGTCAATTTGTCACTCTTATTTACTTAACTGTGAATAGGCACTACAAGGAAATATGACACAGTTTAACAAAGGGATGAAATACCATGACTGTGTAAAACCTCCTCCAAACATGAGCAGAGGGTTGGATGACTGTGCAAAACCTCTTCCAAATATGAGCATATGGTTAGGTCATTGGTTGAAAACCTCCTTAATTTAACAAGCAGAGGGTTTGACAATGTGATAAAGGCCTCCTTCATTTAACAAGCAGAGGGCCAGGAATAGAGGTATGGCCTCATTTAAATGGCACAAAGCTAACAATGCTGCAAACTGCCTAAAAACTTGTTTTAACACCTTTTTCTCCAATAGATGAAACCACTAACACAGAAGTGGTGTTTCAAAGATTGATTATATGTTTTCACTGTCTGAAAGGCAGATTTTGAGTGTAGTGGGAAACAATTGGATGATTATGAGTGGAAAAATGTTGTTAGGCAGATGGCCAAGCAATGATATTATGGTATTCAAAGAGGTTTTGTTTTTCTTCTATCAAAGATCTCCTTCAAAGGAAATCTGAAGCTAAAGTGAACCAAATTTGGACAGGCTCATCAAATGTGAGGAAAGGGGTATGACAAAATGTCTCAAATTCAAAACAATTTTCAAAGAAACAAGCCATATCACTATCACAGAAAAATACCTCTTATGGAAATATGAAAAAACCCTGTTGTGGTATGTAATTACATTAAGGGTTTCCAAAGACTTTTTTCCTTGATCAATAGGCATGAATCAAGCCATTGGTAGGTTCAAACTAGGGTTTTTACCCACAGTAAAAAAGAAATGTCATTATAAGGGTGCATCTACAGTCCTTGATGTGACTTTGTGCAGTTTTCCTTTAAAAGACAGAGTTTCACCTTAATGAGAAACAATGAAAAGAGTTTTTTTTTCTTGAAGAAGCCTTTTTACTTCAACAAAAGTCATGAATTTGGTGTCATTCAAAAGTAGCCTCCACAGCATTTAAAATCGAAATATGGGTCTGTGTAGTGTTTTCAAGGAGATTTGTGTTTCATTATGACCGGAAAGCCTTTTCAAAAGGTTGTTGACTTTATTTCATATAAAAGGTCGAGAGACCGTTGGCAAAGTCTCATTGTGCAAATTAAAAATGCATACACCATTCCCATAAGCTTCCCACTGGAGAAACGAGGAACTTCGAGCAAATTTCAGAGTTTTCAAGGCTTACAGCCTGCACCGTGCGCCTAGAAAAGCGTGCGGCGTGCCTGTGAACGAAGATACAAAAGGGTCTACGTCGTTGCGCGGCACGCCTGTAGCGCCCGTTCAAACACCGCCCGAGGCCGACCCGACTGCGCGGCGTTCTTCTTTGTGAATGTGCCGCTCACCCAAACACCTTCAAAAAACTTTGTGGAGCTGCCCCAATCAATCAAAAAAGGTCCTTAAGCTTTTCTTCAAGGTATTCTACTTCTCCTCTTGGCAAAATTCAAAGATTGAAAGGATGTTTGTTGTGTTTTTTCCTTGAGAAGGAAATAGTGCCTTTGAAACCATTTCATCATTTAAAAACATGAGATAGACAGTGGTATATGAGACAGAGTTTTGTAAAAAACTGGAGAAATTTTTCTTATGTATTAGAGGTCTCAAATCAAGTTGGACAGTGTCTTAAACAGTGACTTTAAAGAGAAGTGTGTCATATAAAGAGCACAAGTCAAAAACAGTGATTAGAGGGTGGGGTGTTTTTATCAGTTTAAAGGGCTTTAACTGCCTTCAAGAACAGTGATAAACCATACACTAACTACTAGACAGACATACACAGTTGTATAGGTCTCAAATCAATTTGAAGAGTGTCCTAACAGTGTTAAAACAAGAGCAGACTCTGTTTGAATTTCCAAGGGGAAAACAATGATCATAATTTGAAAGACTTATCATTTTAAAGTCCTCTCTGTATGGTAAAATAGTGAACATGGTGCAGCCTCTATAGTTCCAAAAGAAGAGTGTGTGAAAGGCTTTTCAAATCAGCTGAGGGAGTTTTGTCTACTTTTGTAAAAGAAACAGTGAATAGCAAAAAGGGTATTGATTGAAGAGAAAGGTGTTCTTAGCAAAACAAAGGTTCATTCTTCAACAAGAAACCACAGACAAACTTTCAAAGACTTTGCCCATGCATAGTGATATGTTTATTTTGTTTCACTTGACAAATACTTGTTGTTTGGCATCAAAAAAGATTAAAAAGTGACTTATAAGGAGGACAGGGGTGTTGTTGAGAACCATTTCAAGGACCATTTGAGACAACTTGTTTTTTGCAAAGAGTATCTAAAACAAAATGCCTCCTAGGCAAGACAGTAAAAGTGGCCTTCACAAGAGGTTTGAACCTATTTCAACTGAAGAGGTAAATGCTCACCCATCAGTCCTGTTTAACTTTCATGAGGTTGGATGTCTAGAGTTTTGTCAAAGGGTGCAGGAGGTGAAAATCTATTCCCCCTTGACACATCTTTGTGCTTTGAGATTTCAAGGGAAGTACTTTCAACTGGCAGGCTTGGATTTCAAGTTTTCTCCTAGGTCCATTTCCAAGGCCACCAAAATCTCTTATTTCGGAGAGAAGTGGTTTAAACAAAGCCACCTAGACTCAAAATAGTACAAACCTTTTTTGAAGCCTGAGCATAGAGATACATTTCCATCCATCTTTCTCTTCTGATATATGTTGACTAGTTATGCCCCCCTCATTAAAATAATCATGAAATAATTCACTTGTGAGGGAAGGTTCTCCCGGGTCTATGCTTACCATGTCCGATTGCTCATGCATTTCACAAGAGCCAAATTGTTAAATATCCCTTTCTTCCTCCATAGAAGTATTGAAAAAATGGCCTCCACTGTTCAGAAAAGACCTCCTTCTCAGCAATCAGCTTGCCTGTTCCATCATTCCCCCATCAAGGTTATCATTCTTCATCAGCTTGAGAAGAAGGAAATCTCTTGGGATACTTTAATTTCACATCCAGATTTTTCCATTGTTCCTTCATTCCATACATCTCCTTCACCTTCCACTCACCATCCTCCGCCTTCTTCAAGAAATCCCATTCCCAAGAAGCTCAAAATTCCCATTGAACAGGAAGAAGAGCATGATGAGGAAGAAGAGCATGAGTAAGGGGAAGAAGAGCAAGATGGGAAGCAACATGATGATGAACAGTGGCAAGATGATGATGAACAGCAGCAGCATGATGATGAAAAACATCATGATGAAACAGGGCAGCAAGGGGAAGAAGAGCATGATGGAGAAGGGCAGAAAAGTGAAAAAGAGCATAGTGAGGCAGGGCAGCAAGGTGAAGAAGAACACAGTGATGATATGTAGCACAATGTTGAAGAGCGGTGCCATGAACAAACTCGAAACAGTGAGGAGGGAAATGATGAAGAAATTGAGCATTTTGATGAGGATATTAGTAGCCCTCACAGCAGCAAAAAAGATGAAGATGAAGCCCAAAACATTGAAGAGACAGAGCCTCAAAGTCCTAAAGAGAGCAAAGACAAGAGTAAAGAGGGAAGCCCTCAAAAATACATGCAAGAAGATAGTCAAAGCATTCATGAAGAAGATCAAAACAATGGCAAGGATGATGAGGAAAGTAACAAGGGCAAAGAGCCAATAGAGCATGTGCTAGCTGCCTCTCCTAGGCAAGGGGTCATGCTTTCTTCTCCAAAAGTGGCCCAACCCTGAACATCAAGGAAAAGGGTGCCTAAAACTATAACTCCAAATGTTACTAGGGCACTCTGAAGCAAGGGGAAATTGCCCAAGAAGCCCATTATCGATTTACCCAAGAGGAGGAAGACCAAGAGAGCCACCCAAAGCAAGGGAAAGGAGAAATAAGAAAGGAGTCATGAAAAGGAGAGGGACTTTGACATAATTCAAATCCAAAGTGATGATAGCGACAATGAGGCCCGAATCCTAGAGACTCTCTTGATCAATAGAGAAAGCCAAATTGATGCTTTGAGGGCAGATCTAGAGAGGGCTAGAAACTTCAATCACTTTTTGCAAATACAAAATAAACAGATGAGTGTCCACATGGAAGTATATGAGACACAGGCCATCAAATATAAAAATTAGGCCTCCAAGGCGCAAGTTAAATTGGAAGAACTCATGGGTGAGTTCAATGATAGTGAAGATGAAGATCAACCCAGGAGAAAGAGGCCAAGAACCATGGGACTCAGAAGAGCCCTTGAGAAACAAAAGGAGGAAGAAGCTGCCCTTCTCCAATATATTCCTCTCACTACTTTGTTCACCCAAGAGATAGAGAATAATCGAGAAGCATGGCTCGAGAGGGTGAATTATCACTTGGAAAAGAAGTTGGAGAAGACCAATAGAGATTTGGACCTTCAAAGGAGGATAACCGGGAACTGTAAGAAGCTCAATCATTTCGCCCGACGGAAATTGAAGGTCACAAAGGAAAAACTCAAGGAAGCTCAAAAGAGGCGCCCGACACCAAAATTGAAGAAAGACACCTCAAAGCTCCAAATTTTGGCCTCATCTTCACAGCATGTTTCTGAAAACCCTTGAGGGTCATGCTCACCAAAATTGGGCGAAATTCAACAAGTTTTGGTTTTTTGTCATTTTTGGGTTTTTGGCTAAAAATCATGGGCATCACCATTTCTATTTGGGACATCCTCAAAGGATAAAAATGGTATCATTGGATGCCATAATTTTAGGGGCATCTACGCAGTGATTTTCAGATCAATTTAAGATGATTTGCTCCCCCAAAATGGCAAAAAAAACTAACTTTTTCCGTACTCTGCCTCGTTTATCAACAAAGTCTATTTTTTGGGTTTTTACACACAGGTCAGTTTTTTATGGACTTTTAGTGGTCAGTTTGGAGAAAACTAAGAAATTTCAGGAAATAGACATTCAGGTCTTTCCAACTACCATCAAGGGCCTCGTGTCGACATCGGGAAAGCCTCCAAAAGTTGCCGGAAAGACAGAGGACTTTCTGCTGATATATTTCTTAAGTATTTTTGTGAAAAATGTACCTTTCTAAAGTGACTTTTCCCCATATGCGTTTAGCTATTTTTGGGCATGATTAGTTATGAAAAGTCAATATATTTTCCTTTTTTAGCATTTTTGAAATATTTAATTAGATATTTTGTGCCTTGGGCTTTGCAAAGCCTCAAGGACAAAATCTGATATTTTTAATGGGCCAAAGAGAATTCAAGTTGCACTGCGAGGTTTTCCCTCATATTGGCCTATATATTCCATGAGAATTCATTGTAAACAAGGTTGAACTTGATGAATAGAAGCAATATATGGCTATACAAGCTTGGAAGAAACACTTGTCTCATGCATTGGATAGTTTCTTGAATATTTTTGCATGATGAAGGAGGTCTGTTGTTGGATTCCTTGACTTGGTAAAATGGTATAGTGTCCCTCTCTGTTATGCTTCTTATTTTTAATTCATAATTCCATGTTCTTTCTTGCTATAAGACAGTAGAGAATAGATTTGAGACATGCCCTTGAAGGCACCTCAAATTTTCTATTTCTTAATAGCTTCTATGTTTTCTTCCTTCTTACTCATATCAAAGAATCCTTGATTGCTCTTTGATAACTGAAGAAATTATTTGCTTGTTTCATTTATGGTTTTATGCATGCTAAGTATGATTCATGATATGCCCTGCTTACTCATGGCTAGTCATAGCTCCACCTCTGAAACCTTTCTTTGATTGTTTGATTGTAATTTTTTGAACCAAAAAGGTCTTGTACTGATCTTTCCCTTTGCCTAAAACTATGCAATCTTGCTTTCAAAGTGCCTAATAGCTTGAAATACTATGCTTAGGCGTTTCCTCATAGTGATTTGAGTTGTTTTTTTGTCTTAAATGTATTTCCCCAAAGTCTGATAGCCATTTCCTAAAGTTAGAGAGTAATATATCTCTATGCATGGCTTGAAAGTTTCTTTCTATGCATTGATCAGTTTATAGTTACATTTCTCATTATTAATGGTTATCCCTACCATGTTTATGTCAACAATTAAGCTATTTATGTTTGAAATCCTTTGTTCTTCACAAATTTAGTTTCCATCTCACTCAATTTTACCGAAAGATCCGTTTTACCTTGATCAAATCGGCCTTTCAACAACCTTGTATCACCATTTGAAAGCTTTCTTGACCTTTTCAACCCCATAGCCCAGTTGATCTGACATATTTTTACCTATCTTAGTCTTTGACCAGTTCATTCCTCACAAACCTAAAAACCCAAACCAAAAACCTACTTCATAACAAGACTAAAATCAGAAACACAAGAAGCAAACACACAGATATCCCTTACACAAATAGAGAGATCCCTCTCTGAGTCCAAGCAGGCGAGTTACTTGGGCTCCAAAGATTGGTTTGATGTTACACTGTCATTTGGCTTGCAAATCATCCAAATCACGGGACCCTAACATAATGGCGATCACGGTGGGACTCTGAGTTAGTGATAATCTAAGGATACCTTAAGACTCCAGAAATCCTTTATCTTCAAGAATACCTATCATTTAGCCACCTCATCGCCACACTAACATAATGGCAATCACGGTGGGACTCTGAGTGATAAACAAACTTAGATTCCCTAAACATTCTAGCAGCCTTAAGAATACTATCTGATTGACTTATCCCACTGCTCACTAACATAATGGCGATCACGGCGGGACCTTCTGAGTTAGTGACAATCTAAGTACTCCTTAGTAACTCTCGAAGTCTCAATCAAACTTAGAAAAATTAAGTGTTGTTTGAAGAATAGAAGCTAGCTCTCTCACCATATTAGCAAAATGATGATTCAGTTATAGGAAACTCTTCCAAACCTCATAGGCTACACAAAAACTCAGAAAACCCCAGAAACATTCTCAGATTGGCTTTTCCCTAATTATTGGTGGTGGCCATAGCTACATATCTACAAAAACAACCAAGTTCCACTTGCGACTCCACTAGCCTCCAGTAGGCCTAAAAACTCCATAAAAACCAAAAATTCATAAACCATACCTTTCTGTTGACTCATCCTTTCCAAAACTTAAAACTCATGGTGCAAACTCTGTGATCAGTAACAAACTAAGTATAACTTAACGATTCAGAAAAATTCACCTAAACATAGGAGATAAACAGAAATAAACTTGCAAATAGAACCATTAGGTTGTCTAGATAGCCTAGCAAACTGTTGAAACCAAGTGGTCACTCTTCCTTGCAAGTCTTCGTCTCAAATTTTTCTAGAAAATTTTTTCTCGAAAGAATCTTTGATAGTTTTTGGTGGTGGACCATAGTTCTCAAAGAAATCCACCTGGCGACTCCACTAGCCCTCATTTTTGTTTTGACCATCCTTCACATTGGCAACACCCCTAGAGAGGCCATCCATCTGAAAAAATCAGAAATACCATCCTCTCTAAACTCTGAATTTGAAATCTGGCTTCACAAAGAATCTATACCAGATCTCATCCAGACCCAAATCCCCCTATCATAGTAGATGACCCAGAGAAGATTCTATGGCAAGCTTCCAAAACTGGCAACCTAGCTACCGATAGGTCCATCCGTAAAGCAAGATCAATACCCGAACACCTCACATCCTTGCAGGATTCCCCATTTGACTTAAAATCAACAAAAACCATTTTTAGAATTCAGTCACAAAGTAAGGTAATCTTTGACGATCTTGAGCCCCTAGATCTGCCACAAAGTCCTAATAGAGAAGCCTCACCTACTACACCTCCAGACTTTCAGCTTCTCCATCAGTTTGGCTCCTACCACTCCAGATCTGCTCAAAATCAAATCACTAGCCCAAGTACATCTGCCACACCCATCCAAACCACTACTGTTGAAATCACCTCAGCTCATCCTACAAGCCCTCATTTTGTACATCATCCATTAGCTCCCGCCATGGTAGCCTGGTATGCACCTTTGGTGTTGCCACACCCTTTGCCTCCTTTACAAAATGACTATCAATCCAAAATCCTGCACTTTACCGGAGTTGAGGCTACTACCGCTTAACAACATGTAGGTAGAATTAGCGATGCATTTGAATACATGGAAATAGAAGATGAGACTATAAGAATGAGGATGTTCGCCCAAAGCCTGGGCGGAGAACCCAAAAAATGGTTTAAGAGCTTTACTCCAAACAACATACACGATCTCCCAGAACTCTACCGAACCTTCATAAATAAGTGGGAGATCAGAAAGAACCCCATTCAAATCCTGTCAGAATATAACAATCTAAAATGAGAAAATGGGGAAAGTGTCCAGGAATACTGCACTAGGTTCAACAACGTGTATAACGCCCTCCCACCTCACTTCAAACCTCCACTTGGCTCAGCGTTAGCAAAGTTACCCAAAGGTTTCGACCCAGACATGATTTATCGACTAAGAGACAAGGACCCCCCAACCTTGGAGGAAATGCAAAAAGTGGCCATAAGTGTAGAAGCTAACTTAGCAGAAAAGAGAGCTAGGACCAGATCAGAAAGGAAAGTTACATACCGGGATGAGGTCTCCCCTTCAGCCCCTTCCTTAGATCCTAGAATAGATTACTTGGTTAGATCCATGGTGAAAATGTGGGAAAGGATGAGTGAAAAGACACCTCTTAGGGACAACCAGCCAAACCCTCCAAACAGAAACCGGAACCAAAATTTTAGGAGGGAACAACCTCAAAACAAACCAAGGGAAAATGACCAACAAATTAGGCCACCCTTTAATGAAAATTATGTTGATGAGGATGAGAGGGATACAGAACCCATTGATGAAAATCATTTTAACCTTATAGATTCTGATAACGAGAGTGAGGTTTACCTCACAGAAGAAGAACAAGCTTTCTTCTCTCCGAATCAAAATGAAACCAACTATGAAGATCCTGAAGACCCTGCTATAGATTTTCAGAATTCCATAATAGAAGCTCACAGGCAGTATGACCTTAGAAGTAGAAGAAACCAAGACAACTCCAAGAAAGGTAGCTCAGACACTGCTAAAACCCCTGATACCATCCTTAAAAAATTAGTGGATAGCAACAAAATCATGGTAAAGAAAACTAACCAAAACAAAGATAAAGCTATTCAGACAAGTCTTGGCTCAGATGCTCCTAGTACCTCTACCAAGATTCTCGAGATGGCTGTGTCCAACAAAATCCCGAAACAAAGTCAACAAACTCAGAACATAGAGAAAGTCATGGCTGAGAAAACTGAAGCAAACCTATCTCAACTACAAAACCCTTCAGTTTTGAGGGAGAAATCGCCAAAATAAATATTACCATGCCCCTCACTGAACTTATCACCCAAAGCTCTTATAAAGCCCAAGTGTTAAAGGTCCTGAATATAGGAAATGATGCAAACACCCTTAATCTAGCTGATGACACTCCTGAAGTGTTGTTTGCTCCAAAAATAGAAGGGAAATTCCAAGAAGGAACCACTCTTCCGTTTTACATCAGTCTGAATATACATGACCAAATCCTACACAATGCCATGCTAGACTCCGGGGCCTTGCATAATCTCATGCCAAAGGTTGTGATGGAAATATTAGGCCTAGAAATAACAAGACCATATAAAGACTTATATTCATTTGATTCGAGTAGAGTCAAGTGTCTAGGCTTAATCAAAGATCTTTGTTTCAGTTTGGCCCAAATACCTGCAAAACATCTGATCGTGGACATAGTGGTAGCAGACATTCCCCCCAAGTAAGGAATGCTTTTATCCAGAACCTGGGGAGCTAAGCTTCAGGGAGATATTGAACTTCATATGTCCTACGCCACTATTCCTGTATTTAACCAAACTATAATACTCTATTGGGAATCACACATGAAATATATGGTTAGTAATCAAGAAAGGCCAGATAACATCCTGATGTACTCCTTTCATTCTGATCTGAACTCTTTCATTTTACATACTGATGAAGACATTGAGGAACAGTCAGAAGGATTTGAAACAAACTTAGACCCACTACATTTGCTACCCCAAGTTCTCTATGATGAACTGGAAACTCAAAATTATCATGATCATGAACAGTTATGTCTTGAGGAAAGAGAGTTCGTTCCTCTTGAAACAGAATTAGAGCAAGAAGCGCAAACCATTATGTACCATCAAGAAAATTGCTCAAACCTTAGGCAAACATCAGCAATAACATCAGGAGAATTTTCCAAAACAGTGGCATTAGAAGACTTGCATATCACAAACCTCTTTGGAAATCAAGGGCAGGGAAGCTTAATGTTCTTACCATACCTTAAGGATTTACCATCACATAACTCTACCCCTTCAAATGAAACCTTGACCATAGCCATAAAAGCTCAAAATCTTGGAAACATGTCTAAAAAACCTCTTATGAAAAGATGTGATGACTGCAATCCAAATATACCTGAGTTGTTTGAACTAGCTAGCATTATACCACTCCATCAAAGACTTAGAACTGCTAGAATTTGTAATATTGTTCAAAACACTACTTCATGTAGAGAAAACAGTGAGAATCACTATGCCACTGCCATCACTCCAAGAAACAACTTTGATAAAAGAAAATACAAAAATATGGACCAAACGGTAGTAGTCAAAGATAAAACAGCTGGTCATAGGATCTATTTTGATTTTAGAAATACTAATACACACCCTTGTGACAGAAATTTTATGCTTCCTACCCAAGACCATGATATATCAATGATAAATGCTTTTAATCATGTGTCTTTGCAAGATGATGTTTCAGGGTATCGCCAAATGATTCCTTTGCAAAGAAAACAACTCAAATAATTTTTCAAGTATGCTGGAAGTAGTTCCATTTTCAAACCCAGAATTGTAAAAGCACCGAATATCAAAAACATGCTCCTAAAAGCCATGTTTCCAGTTCTGAATTTCTGCATTCTGACATACCTTAATGATGTCATCATATACTTCAAAAATGACAAGGAATATCTGCATTATTTGAAAAATATGTACAACAAAAGAAGGAGTGGGAATCATAGGTATAAAGAGGTACAGCGGGAAGATACGGGGTTGTTTAGAGATTCATGCATGAATCCTTATGTCATGCTTGAAAGAGAAAAATTTTCAAATTTTTATTTTCAAGAGTTGAGTGGACCAAGAGTGGTAGGAGATCCTTATGAAGATAATATGCTTAAGCTTCACCATTTCCAAGATTTTCAAGTTAAAACATTTGCAATCATTGTATATATCATTGTTTGAAAAAAAAAAACAGAAAATTCAAAAACAATAGAAAAATAGAAAAAGTGGGCGGTTTGAAAAATTGAAAGAAAGCCCCATGTTGAAAAAATAGTCATTCTGAAAGCGCGCAAATCTAAATGCCGCTACTAGTACTCAAAATGTCTTGTTCAGTTATCTAGACTAATCATAACTGAACATGTTTTAAATTTATTTGCTGATAAGTTAGTGAGAGGAAAGATAGTCAACATTGTGTAAGCTTGACTTATCAAAGAAAGTAGATTAGGAAAAGATACTGGTTCCACATGCTCAAAAAAGAACCAAAGAGGAAAGCAGGGATGAAAAAAAACTGTGTATCCTAGCCTTGATTTTCTGGATTTCATTTTATACAAAATAATATTTGTGTGCAGCTTGTCTTTCATGCGACAAGTACATGACAAATCAGACTATCTAATCCTTATTTGGTCATTTTTCAATTTCATGTTTTAGATTAGAGAATAAAATCTTGTCAAAGAGCTTAACCTTGATAGTCGATCCAGTATAGGTAGATAAACAAAAGAGTTCATTAGCTTAATCTGAACTCCTGGTAGATATAAGTGTAGAATTAGATAGTGTCATTTTTCAAAAATATTATGTCAAAAGGTTGCTAGTCCAAATGCACCCGAAAGAAGAAAAAATGTTAGGAAATGTAGCGGGGTAGGTAGAAATGTCTTTCATGCTAATCATGCTGTTAATTTTCAGAAATAGCATCACAGAAGAAAGAAATTTGCGCCAATGGATAAAGGCACTGGTATTCAAAGAACCGAGATCTGAAATTTTGGACAACTCCCGAAAAGGAGTTGCCCTCCCCAAATGGAGCCACTATTAGTCATCAACATTTTTCACCTGTTGATGATGACTAGTTTTTAAAGCCAAGTTTTCTAGCAGCTGATCCCCAATTTGTCAAATTTGCCAGCTAGAAAACACCCATAAACATTTTGCCCTCTTACCTTTTCAATCATCCTATGATGAGAAAAGCCTAATTGTCAAGCCCTATATAGTCTTAGTCATACAAACTTGTCCATCAGCTCCAAAGAGAATACTTCAAATCTGTCAAAAAAGTCTCCCCTAAGTTAGGTAGTGGCGCTTTACGCGATCTTCCCTTGGAAAACTATCCTAAGCCAAAATAACCTCTGTCTAAAACCAACCAGTCATAGCTGGCCTTCTTATTTCTGCAAGAAAAGCTCGATACACCCTTAAGTCGTGCCACTAACAAGCCTTGATGTCTCTGCAGTGCATGTTTCAAAAGCCAAACTGATATTAGGTGGATTTACAATGTTTCAATGTCTTTTTCAAGAGCATAAGTGTACCAGTGTTCCAGAAGACATTATTAAACTTAACATGGGAGGACAGTTGCTTCTCCTGTGGTTTTGAGCCTGGGATGCAAGTACTAGTCAGAGGTAATTCAATGAACTCCTGCAACCACAGTCAAAAGCTTAGTGACCTATGACTAGAAAGTAATACTCTGCAGACATAGGTCAGGATTGCTCGTGTTTTCTAAAGATGCATAAGGGTATTCTATCAAACAGAAATACACATCTCAGAGCATGCCCCTCATGGCATTTTGTCAATTTGTCACTCTTATTTACTTAACTGTGAATAGGCACTACAAGGAAATATGACACAGTTTAACAAAGGGATGAAATAGCATGAATGTGTAAAACCTCCTCCAAACATGAGCAGAGGGTTGGATGACTGTGCAAAACCTCTTCCAAATATGAGCATATGGTTAGGTCATTGGTTGAAAACCTCCTTCATTTAACAAGTAGAGGGTTTGGCAATGTGATAAAGGCCTCCTTCATTTAACAAGCAGAGGGCCAGGAATAGAGGTATGGCTTCATTTAAAGGGCACAAAGCTAACAATGCTGCAAACTGCCTAAAAAATTGTTTTAACACATTTTTCTCCAATAGATGAAACCACTAACACAGCAGTCATGTTTCAAAGATTGGTTATATGTTTTCACTGTCTCAAAGGCAGAGTTTGAGTGCAGTGGGAAACAATTGGATGATTATGAGTGGAAAAATGTTGTTAGGCAGATGGCGAAGCAGTGATATTATGGTATTCAAAGAGGTTTTGTTTTTCTTCTATCAAAGATCTCCTTCAAAGGTAATATGAAGCTAAAGTGAACCAAATTTGGACAGACTCATCAAATGTGAGGAAAAGGGTATGAAAAAATGTCTCAAATTCAAAACAATTTTCAAAGAAACAAGCCATATCACTATCATAGACAAAGACCTCTTATGGACATATGAACAAACCCTGCTGTGGAGTGTAAATACATTAAGGGTTTCCAAAGAATTTTCTCCTTAATCAACAGGCATGAATCAAGCCATTGGTAAGTTCAAACTAGGGTTTTTACCCACAGTAAAAAAGAAATGTCATTATAAGGGTGCATCTACAGTCCCTGATGTGACTTTGTGCAGTTTTCCTTTAAAAGACAGATTTTCACCTTAATGAGAAACAGTGAAAGGAGTTTTTGTTTCTTGAAGATGCCTTTTTACTTCAACAAAAGTCATGAATTTGGTGTCATTCAAGTAGCCTCCACAGCATTTGAAATCGAAATATGGGTATGTGTAGTGTTTTAAAGGAGATTTGTGTTTCATTATGACCAAAAAGCCTTTTCAAAAGGCATCCAAAACCCTCACAAAGTAATTTCAAAAGGTTGTTGACTTTCTTTCATATAAAAAGTGGAGATACCGTTGGCAAAGTCTCATTGTGAAAATTCAAAACGCATACAACGTTCCCCTAAGCTACCCACTGGAGAAACGAGGAACTTCAAGAAAATTTAAGAGTTTTCAAGGCTTAAAGCCTGCACGGCGCGCTTGGAAAAGCACGCGGTGCGCCTGTGAACGAAGATACAAAGGGTCTATGTTGTTGCGTGGTGCACCTATTGCACCCGTTCAAACACTGCCCGAGGCCGACCTGACTGTGCGGCTCTCTTCTTTGTGAACGTGCTGCTCACCCAA
This sequence comes from Pinus albicaulis, assembly GCA_034641835.2. NCBI lineage: Eukaryota > Viridiplantae > Streptophyta > Pinopsida > Pinales > Pinaceae > Pinus > Pinus albicaulis. The sequence continues at coordinate 827,843,337 of CM076572.1, read as the reverse complement.
ACACCTTCAAAAAACTCTGTGGAGCTGCCCCAATCAATCAAACAAGGTCCTTAAGCTTTTCTTCAAGGGATTCTACTTCTCCTCTTGGAAAAATTCAAATATTGAAAGGGTGTTTGCTGTGTTTTTTCCTTGAGAAGGAAATAGTGCCTTTGAAACCATTTCGTCATTTAAAAACATGAGATAGACAGTGGTATATGAGATAGAGTTTTGTAAAAAACTGGAGAAAGTTTTCTTATGTATTAGATGTCTCAAATCAAGTTGGACGGTGTCTTAAACAGTGGATATAAAGAGCATTGTGTCATATAAATAGCACAAGACAAAAACAATGATTAGAGGGTGGGGTGTTTTTATCAATTTAAAGGGCTTTAACTGCCTTCAAGAACAGTGATAAACCATACACTAACTACTAGACAGACATACACAGTTGTAGAGGTCTCAAATCAATTTGAAGAGTGTCCTAACAGTGTTAAAACAAGAGCAGACTCTGTTTGAATTTCCAAGGGAAAAATAGTGTTCATAATTTGAAAGAATTATCATTTTAAAGTCTTCTCTGTATGGTGAAATAGTGAACATGGTGCAGCCTCTATAGTTCCAAAAGTAGAGTGTGTGAAAGGCTTTTCAAATCAGCTGAGGGATTTTTTTCTACTTTTGTAAAAGAAACAGTGAATAAAAAAAAGGGTATTGATTGAAGAGAAAGGTGTTCTTCACAAAACAAAGGTTACTTCTTCACCAAGAAACCACAAACAAACCTTTCAAAGACTTTTCCCAAGCACAGTGATAAGTTGATTTTGTTTCACTTGACAAATACTTGTTGTTTGGCATCAAAGAAGATTAAACAGTGACTTATAAGGAGGACAGGGGTGTTGTTGAGAACCATTTCAATGACCATTTGTGACAGCTTGTTTTTTTCAAAGAGTATCTAAAACAAAATGCCTCCTACGCAAGATAATAGAAGTGGCCTTCACAAGAGGCTTGAACCTGTTTCAACTGAAGAGGTAAATGCTCACCCATCAGTCCTGTTTAACTTTCATGAGGTTGGATGTCTAGAGTTTTGTCAAAGGGTGCAGGAGGTGAAAAGCTATTCCCCCTTGACACATCTTTGTGCTTTGAGATTTCAAGGGAAGCACTTTCAGCTGGCAGGCTTGGATTTCAAGTTTTCTCCTAGGTCCATCTCCAAGGCCACCAAAATCCCTTATGTCGGAGAGAATTGGTTTAAACAAAGCCACCTAGAATCAGAACAGTACAAACCCTTTTTGAAGCCTGAGCATAGAGATACATGTCCATCCATCTTTCCCTTCTCATATCTGTTGACTAGTTATGCCCCCCTCATGAAGATAATTATGAAATACTTCACTTGCGAGGGAAGGTTCTCTCGGGTCTATGCTTACCATGTCCGATTGCTCATGCATTTCGCAAGAGCGAAATTGTTAAATCTCCCTTTCTTCCTCCATAGAAGTATTGAAAAAATGGCCTCCACTGTTCAGAAAAGACCTCCTTCTCAGCAGTCAGCTTACCTATTCCATCATTCCCTCATCAAGGTTATCATTATTCATCAGCTTGAGAAGAAGGAAATATCTTGGGATACTTTCATTTCACATCCAGATTTCACCACTGTTCCTTCATTCCATACATCTCCTTCACCTTCCACTCACCATCCTCCGCCTTCTTCAAGCAAGCCCATTCCCAAGAAGCTCAAAATTCCCATTGAACAGGAAGAAGAGCATGATGAGGAAGAAGAGCATGAGCAAGGGGGAGAAGAGCAAGATGGGCAGCAACATGATGATGAACAACAGCAAGCTGAATATGAACAACAGCAACATGATGATGAACAGTATCATGATGAAACAGGGCTGCAAGGGGAATAAGAGCATGATGGAGAAGGGTAGAAAAGTGAAAAAGAGCACAATGAGGCAGGGAAAAAAGGTGAAGAAGAACATAGTGATGATATGCAGCACAGTGTTGAAAAGCGGCGCCATGAACAAACTCGAAACATTGAGGAGGGAAATGATGATGAAATTGAGCATTTTGATGAGGATATTGGTAGCCCTCACAGCAGCAAAAAAGATGAAGATGAAGCCCAAAAAATTGAGGAGACAGAGCCTCAAAGTCCTAGAGAGAGAAAAGACAAGAGTAAAGAGGGTAGCCCTCAAAAAGACATGCAAGAAGAAAGTCAAAGCATTCATGAAAAAACTCAAAATAGTGGCAAGGATGATGAGGAAAGTAACAAGGGAAAAGAGCCAAAAGAGCATGTGCTAGGTACCTCTCCTAGGCAAGGGGCCATGCTTTCTTCTCCAAAAGTGGCCAAGCCCCAGACATTAAGAAAAAGGGTGCCTAAAACTATAACTCCAATGTTAATAGGGCCCTCCGAAGCAAGGGGAAATTTCCCAAGCAGCCCATTGTTGATTTACCCAAGAGGAGGAAGACCAAGAGAGCCACCCAAAGCAAGGGAAAGGAGAAAGAAGAAAGCAACCATGAAAAGGAGAGGGACTTTGACATAATTCAAATCCAAGGCGCAAGTTAAATTGGAAGAACTCATGGGTGAGTTCAATGATAGTGAAGATGAATATCAGCCCAGGAGAAAGAGGCAAAGAACCATGGGACTCAGAAGAGCCCTTGAGAAAGAAAAGGAGGAAGAAGCTGCCCTTCTCCAATCTATTCCTCTCACTACTTTGTTCACCCAAGAAATAGAGAACAATCAAGAAGCATGGCTCGAGAGGGTGAATGATCACTTGGAAAAGAAGTTGGAGAAGGCCAATAGAGATTTGGACCTTCAACGAAGGATGACCAGGCACTATAAGAAGCTCAATTAGTTCGCCCGACAGAAATTGAAGCCCACGCAGGAAAAACTCAAGGAAGCTCAAAGGAGGCGCCCGGCACAAAAATTGAAGAAAGACACCTCAAAGCTCCAAATTTTGGCCTCATCTTCACAGCATGTTTCTGAAAACCCTTGAGGGTCATGCTCACCAAAATTGGGCGAAATTCAACAAATTTTGGTTTTTTGTCATTTTTGGGTTTTTGGCTAGAACTCATGGGCATCTCCATTTCTTTTTGGGGCATCCTCAAAGGATTAAAATTGTATCATTGGATTCCATAATTTTAGGGGGATATACTCAGTGATTTTCAGATCAATTGAAGATGATTTGCTCCCCCAAAATGGCGAAAAGCACTCACTTTTTCCACACTCTGCCCTGTTTATCAGCAAGGTCTATTTTTTGGGTTTTTACACGCCGGTCAGTTTTTGATGAACTTCTAGTGGTCAGTTTGGAGAAAACTAAGAATTTCCAGAAAATAGACATTCATAGCTTTCCAACGAGCCATCACAAGCCTTGTTTTGACATCAGGAAGGCCTCCAAAAGTTGCCAGCAAGACAAAGGACTTTCTGCCTATATATTTCCTAAGTATTTTTGTGAAAAATGTACCTTTCTAAAGTGACTTTTCCTCATGTGCGTTTAGCTATTTTTGGGCATGATTAGTTATGAAAAGTCAATATATTTTCCTTTTTTAGCATTTTTGAGATATTTTATTAGATATTTTGTGCCTTGGGCTTTGCAAAGCCTCAAGGACAAAATCTGATATTTTTGATGGGCCAATGAGATTGCAAGTTGCACTAAGAGGTTTTCCCTCATCTTGGCCTATATATTCCATGATAATTCATTGTAAACAAGGCTGAACTTGATGAATAGAACCAATATATGGTTATAAAAGCTTGGAAGATACACTTGTCTCATGCATTGGATAGTTTCTTGAATGTTTTTGGATGATGAAGGAGGTCTGTTGTTGGATTCCTTGACTTGGTAAAATGGTATAGTGTCCCTCTCTGTTATGATTTTTAGTTTTCATTCATAATTCCATGTTCTTGCTTGCTATAAGACAATAGAGAATAGATTTGAGACATGTCCTTGGAGGCACCTCAAATTTCTTGTTTCTTTATAGCTTCTATGTTTTCTTCCTTCTTAGTCATATCAAAGAATCCTTGATTGCTCTTGGCTAACTGAAGAAATTTTTTGCTTGTTTCATTTATGGTTTTATGCATGCTAAGTATGATTCACGGTATGCCCTGCTTACTCATGGCTAGTCATAGCTCCACCTCTGAAACCTTTCTTTGATTGTTTGATTGTCATTTGCTGAACCAAAGAGGTCTTGTACTGATCTTTCCCTTTGCCTAAAACTATGCAATCTTGCTTTCAAAGTGTCCAATAGCTTGAAATACTATGCTTAGGACTTTCCTCATAGTGATTTGAGTTGTTTGTTTTTCTTAAATGTGTTTCTCCAAAGTCTGATAGCCATTTCCTAAAGTTAGAGAGTCATATATCTCTATGCATGGCTTGAAAGTTTCTTTCTATGCATTGATCAGTTTATAGTTACATTTCTCATGATTGATGGTTAGCCCTACTATGTTTATGTTAGCTATTAAGCTATTTATGTTTGAAATCCTTTGTTCTTCACAAATTTAGTGTCCATCTCACTCCATTTTACCTTGATCAAATTGGCCCTTCAACAACCTTGTATCACCATTTGAAAGCTTTCTTGACCTTTTCGACCCCATAGCCAAGTTGATCTGACATATTTTTACCTATCTTAGTCTTTGCTTAGTTCATCCCTCACAAACATAAAAACCAAAACAAAAAAACCTACTTCATAACTAGCCTAAAATCATAAACACAAGAAGCAAACACACAGATGTCCCTTACACAAATAGAGAGAGCCATCTCTGAGTCCAGGAAGGCTAGGTCCTTGGGCTCCAAAGATTGGTTTGATGTTACACTATCATTTGGCTTGCAAATCAGCCAAATCAGGGGACCCTAACATAATGGCGATCATGGTGGGACTCCGAGTTAGTGACAATCTAAGGATACCTTAGGACTCCAAAAATCCTTTATCTTCAAGAATACCTGCCATTTAGCCACCTCATCGCCACATTAACATAATGGCGATCACGGTGGGACTCTGAGTGATAAACAAACTTAGATTCACTAAACATTCCAACAGCCTTAAGAATACTATCTGATTGACTTATCCCACCGCTCACTAACATAATGGCGATCACGGTGGGACCTTCTGAGTTAGTGACGATCTAAGTACTCTTTAGTAACTCTCGAAGTCTCAATCAAACTTAGAAAACTTAAGTGTTGTTTGAAGAATAGAAGTTAGCTCTCTCACCATCTTAGCAAAATGATGATTCAGTTATAGGAAACTCTTCCAAACCTCATAGGCAACACAAAAACTCAGAAAACCCCAAAAACATTCTCAGATTGGCTTTTCCCTAGTTATTGGTGGTGGACCATAGCTACATCTCTACAAAAACAACCAAGTTCCACCTGGTGACTCCACTAGCCTCCAGTAGGCCTAAAAACTCCATAAAAACCAAACATTCATAAACCATACATTTATGTTGATTCATCCTTTCCAAAACTTAAAATTCATGGTGCAAACTCTGTGATCAGTAACAAAATAAGTATAAGTTAGCGATTCAGAAAACTTCACCTAAACATAGGAGATAAACAGAAATAAACTTGCAAATAGAACCATTAGCCTATCCAGACAACCTAGAAAATTGTTGAAACCAAGTGGTCACTCTTCCTTGCAAGTCTTTGTCTCAAAGTTTGCTAGAAACCTTTTTCCCGAAAGCATCTTTGATAGTTTTTGGTGGTGGACCATAGTTCCCAAAGAAATCCACCTGGCGACTCCACTAACCCTCATTTTTTTCTTTGCCATCCTTCACATTAGCAACACCCCTAGAGAGGCCATCCATCTGAAACAATCAGAAATACCATCCTCTCTAAACTCTGAATTCGAAATCTGGCTTCACAAAGAATCTATACTAGATCTCATCCAGACCTAAATCCCCCTATCATAGTAGATGACCCAGAGAAGATTTTGTGGCAAGATTTCGAAACTGGCAACCTAGCTACCAATAGGTCCATTCGTAAAGCAAGATCAGTACCCGAACACCTCACATCCTTGTAGGATTCCCCATTTGACTTAAAATCAGCAAAAACCCTTTTTAGAAGTCAGTCACAAAGTAAGGTAAAATTTGACGATCTTGAGCCCTAGATCTGCCACAGAGTCCTAGTAGAGAAGCCTCACCTACTACACCTCCCGACTTTCAGCTTCTCCATCGCTTTGGCTCCTACCACCCCAGATCTGCTCAAAATCAGATCACTAGCCCAAGTACATCCTCCACACCGATACAAACCACTACTGTTCAAATCACCTCAGCTCATCCTACAAGCCCTCATTTTGTACATCATCCATTAGCTCCTGCCATGGCAGCTTGGTATGCACCTTTGGTGTTGCCACACCCTTTGGATCCTTTAAAAAATGACTATCAATCCAAAATCCTGCACTTTACCGGAGTTGAGGCTACTATCGCTCAACAATATATAGGTAGAATTAGCGATACCTTTGAATACATGGAAATAGAAGATGAGACTATAAGAATGAGGATGTTCGCCCAAAGCCTGAGAGGAGAACCAATAAAATGGTTTAAGAGATTAACTCCAAACAACATACACGATCTCCCAGAACTCTACCAAACCATCATAAATAAGTGGGAGATCAGAAAGAACCCCATTCAAATCCTATCGGAATATAACAATCTAAAATGAGAAAATTGGGAAAGTGTCCAGGAATACTGCACTAGGTTAAACAGCGTGTATAATGCCTTCCCGCCTCACTTCAAACCTCCACTTGGCTCAGCCTTAGAAAATTTCCCTGAAGGTTTTGACCCAGACATGACTTATCAACTAAGAGACAAGGAACCCCCAACCTTAGAGGAAATGTAAAAAGTGGCCATAAGTGCAGAAGCTAACTTAGCAGAAAAGAGAGCAAGGACCAGATCAGAAAGGAAAGTTACATACCGGGATGAGGTCTCCCCTTTAGCCCCTTCCTTAGATCCTAGAATAGATGACTTGGTTAGATCCATGGCGAAAATGTGGGAAAATATGAGTGAAAGACACCTCTTAGGGACAACCAGCCAAACCCTCCAAACAGAAACCAGAACCAAAATTTTAGGAGGGAACAGCCTCAAAACAAACTAAGGGAAAATGACCAACAAATTAGGCCACCCTTTAATGAAAATTATGTTGATGAGGATGAGAGGGATACAAAACCCATTGATGAAAATCATTTGAACCTTATAGGTTCTGATAACGAGAGTGAGGTTTACCTCACAGAAGAAGAACAAGCTTCTTCTCTCCGAATCAAAATGAAACAAACTATGAAGATCTCAAAGACCCTTCTATAGATTTTCAGAATGCCATAATAGAAGCTCACAAGCGGTATGACCTTAGAAGCAGAAGAAACCAAGACAAATCCAAGAAAGGTAGCTCGGACACTACTAAAACCCCTGATACCATCCTTAAAAAAGCAGTACATAGCAACAAAATCATGGTCAAGAAAACTGACCAAAACAAAGATAAAGCTATTCAGACAATTCTTGGCTCAGATGCTCCTAGTACCTCCACCAAGATTCCCGAGATCGCTGTGTCAAACAAAATCCTGAAACAAAGTCAAAAAACTCAGAACATAGAGAAAATCGTGGCTGAGAAAACTGAAGCAAACCTATCTAAACTACAAGCACCCTTCAGTTTCGAGGGATAAATCGCCAAAATAAAGATTACCATGCCCCTCACTGAACTTATCGCCCAAAGCTCTTATAAATCTCAAGTGTTAAAGGTCCTGAATATAGGAAATGATGCAAACACCTTTAATATAGCTGATGACACTCCTGAAGTGTTGTTTGGTCCAAAAATAGAAGGGAAATTCCAAGAAGAAACCACTCTTCCGTTTTACATCAGTCTGAATATACATGACCAAATCCTACACAATGCCATGCTATACTCCGGGGCCTCGCATAATCTCATGCCAAAGGCTGTGATGGAAAGATTAGGCTTAGAAATAACATGACCATATAAATACTTGTATTCATTTGATTCGAGTAGAGTCAAGTGTCTAGGCTTAATCAAAGATCTTTGTTTCAGTTTGGCCCAAATACCTGCAAAACACCTAATCATGGATATAGTGGTAGCAGACATTCCCCCCAAGTACGGAATTCTTTTATCCAGAACTTGGGGAGCTAAGCTTCAGGGAAATATTCAAGTTGATATGTCCTACGCCACTATTACTGTATTTAACCAAACTAGAATACTCTATCGGGAATCACACATGAAATATATAGTCCGTAATCAAGAAAGGCCAGATAACATCCCGATGTACTCCTTGCATTATGATCTGAACTCTTTCATTTTACACACTGATGAAGACATTGAATAACAGTCAGAAGGATTTGAAACAAACTTAGACCCACCGCATCAGCTACCCCAAGTTCTCTATGATGAACTGGACACTCAAAATTATCATGATCATGAGCAATTATGTCTTGAGGAAAGAGAGTTTGTTCCTCTTGAAACAGAATTAGAGCAAGAAGCACAAACCATTATGTACCATCAAGCGAATTTCTCAAACCTTAGGCAAACATCAGCAATAACATCAGGAGACTTTTCCAAAACAGAGGCATTAGATGATTTGCATATCACAAATCTCTTTGGAAATCAGGGGTAGGGAAGCTTAGTGTTCATACCATACCTTAAGGATTTACCATCACATAACTCTATCCCTTCAAATGAAGCCTTGACTGTAGCCATAAAAACTCAAAATCCATGAAATATGTCTAAAAAACCTCTTATGAAAGGATATGATGATTGCAGTCCAAATATACCTGAGTTGTTTGAACTAGCTAGCATTCTGCCACTCCATCAAAGACTTAGAACTGCTAGAATTTGAAATATTGTTCAAAACACTACTTCATGTAGAGAAAATAGTGAGAAGCACTATGCCATTGCCATCACTCCAAGAAACAACTTCGATAAAAGAAAATAAAAAAATCTGGACCAAACAGTAGTAGTCAAAGATAAAACAGCTAGTCATAGGATCTGTTTTGATCTTAGAAATACTAATACACACCCTTGTGACAGAAATTTTATCCTTTCTACCCAAGACCATGATATACCAATGATAAATGCTTTTAATCATGTGTCTTTGCAAGGTGATGTTTCAGGGTATCGCCGAATGATTCCTTTGCAAAGCAAACAGCTCAAAGAATTTTTCAAGTATGCTGGAAGTAGTTCCATTTTCAAACCCAGAATTGCAAAACCACCGGATATCAAAAAAATGCTCCTAAAAGCCATGTTTCCAGTTCTGAATTTCTGCATTCTGACATACCTTGATGATGTCATCATATACTTCAAAAATGACAAGGAATATCTGCATTATTTGAAAAATATGTACAGCAAAAGTGTTACACCATTTTTTGGTCATCTAACCTAGTATCGTTAGATGAACCCAAGTACACCATGTAAATCTAATTTTACAATCACTTTCACCACATTTGTTTACATTTCTTGGTCATATTTAACCCAAAACAAGGTAATCAATTAAAATAAATCATTATTTATTTAATTATTTCCTAAGAATAAGTTATTTAAATCACTATTTAAATACTATTCCTAGTTAAATTTGACTAAATCATTTTTAAATAATTAAATAAACCATTATTTATTTAATTATATTCCCCTCACTTCCCTTAAATAATAAATAAATCATTTATTTATTTATTATTTATAAATAAAGGAATTGACCCAAGTCAAAAACCCTTTCCCCTCCAACAAATATAATAAAATATTCCTAAAGGGTGATTCTAGAATGTGATTAATAATATTTTATTCATGCATCGAGTTCTAGAACACCCCAATATTTTTTTATAAATAGAAGGGTTTTCCCCATTCATTAGTCACCTCCATTGCATTGGATCACACTAGATCTACTCTTGGTCACCAATTTCATTTGTTTGCATTTTGAACTCCCATTGAGTTCCATGTTTGTTAGGGTTTTCCACATTAACCAAAGAGAGGAATTTTAGATCTGAAACACTGAGGACTTCCAAGAACCCATCCCACTGACGAGAACTGGAAAACACCTTTCTTGTTTTCCTCTCAGGTGCCCCATTCATTGATATAATATAAAATTCTTTTTATACATTGTTCTTGTCTTGTTCATTGGATGCATGGAGCCATTTTACATTTTATCTGCTTAATGTATTTTATGCTTAGATCTAATTTTATGCAGCAAACTTAAAGATATTTTGCAGCCATATTTGATGTTAGGGCTACTTGATATGCATAGCTAAAGTGATCTTTTATGACGAAAGAATCACACTAACAACTGGCGACTCCACACAGGTTTTCTTTTGCGACCACTGTCGTTTTCTATCTTCCCGCATATCCAGCTGTTTCAGACCCTAGGGTTTCTCTTCCATTTTTTATTTTTCCTCTTTTTTCCATTTTTATGCTAGTTTTCCTCTCCAAAACCCTCAAACATTCAAAATTCTAACTTCCATGTGTTTCTAGCCTTTTTGCGCAGGTGACCGACATCAGTCGCTGCTGAGATGACAAAATTTTCTGAAATCTGCTGCCGCCAGACCGGGATCTGTATGTCACACTTATCGGCCCAAAAAGTGTGACCTGGCCTTGAGGTCGTACTTTTCTACCCTAAATCTGCGACCTGGCCTGAAAACAGGCCCAAACCTGCGACCTGCAACTTTTTCTGCAATCTGCCAGCACTTTTTCTAGGTTTCACTGAAGCTTCTGTCAGGGTTTTCCAGCCTCTGTCTCCACCTGTTCGGACCTGTTGCTGATCTATTTCACTCACCTAAGCGGGAATCTTGCCCCTTAGGGCTTCAGTTCCCTTCACTTTTCGTGGGAGAGTTTGTTGTTGTTTTCAGACATCTGAATTTCCAGAAGTTTCAGCCTGATTTCAGATCTGATACCTCCTGTTCAGATCCTCACAGGTCAGATTTTCTTCCCTTTCTATACACTGCCTTTCGCTTTTTTTGGGTTCATCTCTAGGGTCACCCCTTTGACCCCCTCTTTTTTGGATGATCTCCTATTTTCTAGCAGCAACCTTGCCCCTACCTCTTTGCTGCTTTCTGCACCACTTTCCAGCAGATTTCTCCATTAGATCCCAGTCCCTCCGGACCTTAGATCTATTGGTCTTTTGTTAGCGTGCTCTGCCCCTTCTAGACTAGTTTTGAGAAACCCACCTTCTTGGGTTCGATTGCTACCTTTTTAGTTGCTAATTTTCTGTTCTTTCATTTTTATTTACTGCAGATTTCTTTTCCATTACGCAGCACACTTTTTATTTTACTCTCAAAACGTCTGGGTTTAATCAATTAAAATTAACGCACGCCACACACTGACCCTAAGTGAAGAAGAGCCTGGTTAACACCGCCTGGCAAAGACTCTAAAATTAATCGACACTGCACCTCCTTGCCCTTCTCGCGTCTTGCTTTTGCACCTTGCTGCCCTTGTCAGTATTTCTTCTTCCCGTCATCATTGCGCCTCCAAGGTGTTTCTCCTGGTGACATCTTGGCCTTCACCCTCAGTTTCCAGTTGGTCGACTTCCTCCTTCCCGTCGTCATCGAGTAAGTCCTCCCCCGATTCTGCCCTCCGACTCTTCCTCTGATCATTCAGGTTCTCCCCGTCCTTCCGGTTCTCCCCCCTTTACCTCCACCATGTCTAGTTCTGGACCTAGCCCTAATCCCAGTTCTACTGTTGGGTCCACTTCCAGTGGAACCACTACGGGACCTACCTCGACTGCCCCATTACTTCTGTATATGGCCAGCCTCAGTCTCCCTGACTTCAATTAGCTTATCAATGACCCTATCCGCCACGATGTCAGTTGGCCTGCTATGCCAACCAAGCTCCCCTCTGATATTCCTAAGTTCGAGGGCCTTGCTAGTGAAGATCCCTCCAATCATATCTGATATTTCCACATGTGGTGGTCCTCTAATTCCATCACCGATGACTCCATCCGTCTTCGTTTATTCCAACGTACCCTCACCGACGAAGCATCCAAATGGTATGTTGATCAAGCCACCTCTTCCCATACCACTTTTGCAACCATTGCCGAAGCCTTTTTGTCTTATTTCCATCTCCCTCTCCGATACAACACTGGCACTAAACTATTGACCTCCTTTCAACAATCCTCTTCAACACGTCTCTCCGCTCATGTCCAGGAGTGGCGAAGACAACGAAGCTTATGCCGTGCTCCCCCCTTCGAAGAACGAGTTTACATGGATTGGTTCCTTCGCTCTCTCTTACCTCCCATTAGCAAATATGTCGCCTCCCATTTCCCCCAAACCGAAGAAGCCGCCCTTCAAATCGCTTTAAAATATGACCTTATCTATGCCCAGTCTGGTTATATTTATACTGTCCTTCCTGATCTCCCCAGGCCCGGAGGCACTAACGCCTCTGGGACCTCTCACTCTGCCGATGGTATCATCGAAGCCATGTCTCATACCTCTGATCCACCTCTTATGCCCTATGGTTTTCCTCCCAGCGGGCCCAGCACCTCCAGCACCTTTCCCCATCTCGGTAACATGTATCCAGGCTTTGGCATGACTCCTCCTTTTGCCCCCTCTCCTGCTTACCTCAATGTTGTCCATTCTCACCCTTACTCCTATCCGCAACTTGGTGTCTCAGCTCCTCCAGCATTTGGACCTCTCGCTCCCTTGCCTCCTCCCCCCCCACAGCCGCACTTACTTCCCCCTCCAGGGCACGTATTTGCACAGCCGGGTGCAACTCCTCCTCTTCCTCTGCAACGAAAGCGAAAAGGCACTCCTCTGCTTCCGGTAATCGTCGACCCAATCCTTCCCGTCTTGTTTCTAACACTTCTGACTAGCCTCAGAGCCCTCAGACCAAGCAACACAGGCCACTTCGCACCAATAAGCCATGTTCATGCTGCATTGTTTACGGTCATTACACCCACGATTGTCCCCGGTTTCCACAAATGCGGCACCTGTGGGAGTCTCAGGCCACTGTGCAGGGACAACACTCCTCTCCTTCTATCCCTTCCCATATGGCTACTTCTCCACCCGTTGTGTTTCCTGATTCTATCCCTCAACAAGGACTCGTGGCCACCCAGTCGCCTCATGGCCCGGAACCCACTCAACCTTCTCCTTCTAGTCCCTCTGATTACCAGATCCTCATGATGGCCTCAGATCCATCTCTCACCGCCAATCCTTCCCTTCAAAATCAGTCCCCCGTTCCTTCTTCCCCCGAGCCCCCATCCTCGGGCCCTACTAAGCCTTTATCGACACCCAATGGTCCCTTGCCAATTCCTCCTCCCAACGCCAAGATTCATACCCAAATCCCTAAGGGCCCATTATGCCGAAATGCTACCTCTGATCAGACGAACCTGGCTGCTGTCAACCCTACTGATGACCAGTTAATTGTTTTTGATCCCTGTCAACTTGACCATCCCCCTCTTCCTGCGTCTGTTGCTTTCCAAATCTCGGTCCAAATCCACAATGCCACTATTTCTCGATGCGTCATTGATGAGGGGGCATCTACCTATGTAATGTCCATTTTGGTTTGGCAACAACTCGGATCTCCTGCATTGGCCCCTTCCACAATCACCCTTCGTGCGTGGGATGGCCATGCTTCCCAGCCTGTCAGCCTCTTCCGTCGCTGTTCTATTACTCTTGCGAGAAAAACTGTGTATGTAGACATTGAAGTGATCAACGCCCCTCTCGACTACAACCTCCTCTTGGGGCGCAGTTACACCTATGCCATGTCTGCTGTCCCATCCGTAGTTTACCGCAAGATGTTCTTCCATCATAAGGGAAAAATCGTCACCATCGACCAGTTATCGTATCATACACCAAAATCTCAGATTTCCCTTGAGCCCTCTATTTCCACCACCACTCCATCTTGGCCCAGTGTCTCTCCCGGCCTCTTTAAAGACTCCTACTTGCTCTGCACCCTTCTTGACTCACCTACCCCCTCTGACCCTAGCCTGGAAAGTGTTTGCATGATGCACTCATCTTGGGTTGACCTTACACAGCCCACTTTGGCTAGTCCGCAATCTCAACTTTCCCCAACTCCTCCGGCTCCTAGCCCTTCACCACCGCTAGCCAGTCTTTTTCCTTCAGAATCTCCCCTCCCTACTGGAACTATTCCGCCTAATTTCAATCCCCTCGGCCCTGTCCCTCCTGGCCATTTTCCTGCTGGTCAGATTCCTTTCCTCGCGCCCCCTCCTGGAGCTTCCTCTGTCCCTATCTTGGCTACCACCTCCCTACCCAACTTGACCTTAGGTATACCTGTCTGGTATCTAAGCCCCCCTACCCCTACCCTTCCTGGTCAACCCAAGCCATATCTTACTTTGACTCTGGTTCAACCAATACCCATGGCCTCTTCTGCTGCTCCAACACCTCAGTCTCCTCACCCAGCACCTCCTCCTGTTACAACCATGTTTGGTAACAATAGCAAATCTCGCAGGGGGGCACCGAAGGACACGGTGGCGTTGACAACTTCCACCCCTCCTCGCCTTCCAAAACATCCCATCCAGTGCTCCTTGTGCGACGTTGTCGGCCATGCCACCCATACTTGTCCTGAATTACCACACCTCAAAACCGTGGTCAATGAAACGTTTCCCGAATCTGATATTCCCACGGTCCAGGTCACCCTCCCTGGTTCCCTTCCCAAACTTAAAAACTTGTGCACCAATCACCCTTGTTCTTTATGCGACTTCCATGGGCATTATACCCACCTTTGCCCCCGTCTGGACGAGTATCGTGCTTCTTTGGCCGCTTACCGCCAATTCGAAGCCACGCTTGCCCACCCTCCTTTTTTAACCCCCGACCACGCTTCCACCAAAATTACTATTTCTCCTCCTGATACTGACATGACCGAACCTTCCGCCACTATTTCCTACCTTGCCTCATCACCGCATTCCCCGGCATCCAACCCCTTAGCCCCGTCCCCCACTTTTTCGCCTACCCACTCATCTATTGACCCTGGTGTCACTTCTCATATCGACACAAACACAAGCCTTTCCCTTCAACATCATATATCTCATATTTCTACCTCTTCGGGTCATCCTATGTCATCCACTATTCCCCTCTTCCAATCTGATGAAGACATCATGGAAGCCATGACCGCACCTGAATTTCCATGGGACGATATGCACCATCGTGCATACTTCCTACCACATCAATCACATGACCAATATGCTCTCGAATCCAAAGACTTCATTCCCAATAAAGTTGATTGGTTAAAAAACCCCATCCCTGCCCCTGACACTTTCGAAGAAGGCAATATGGCTAACATCTCCCCTACCATCAAAATAGACATTTCTGTCAAACCAGGTATCGAAGAACACAACACCATGGGCGCCCACTGCACTTCGGAAGAAATCAAAGCCTACACCACACTCTTCAAAGAATTCCGTGATGTTTTCGCCTGTTCCTACTCAGAAATGCCAGGACTCGATCCGGCCATTGTCGAACACCACATCGACACATGGCCTAACGCTACTCCGGTCCGTCAAAAGTTAAGACCCATTCATCCATCTAGATGTGAAGCCATCAAAGCTGAAATCGATAAGCTCTGGCAGGCTGGTTTTATTTACCCCATTGAGTACACCACTTGGGTGTCCAACCCAGTTCCTGTTCTCAAAAAACAAGGCACCATTCGTGTTTGCACCGACTTTCACGATCTGAACAAAGCTTGTCCCAAATACAACTTCCCCACACCATTTATTGACCAAATCATTGATGAGTGTGTGGGGCACGAGGTCTTATCCTTTATGGATGGCTTCTCAGGATACAACCAAATCGTTATCCGTCATGCTGATCAACTTAAAACTGCATTCATCAGTCCGTGGGGCACTTTTGCATACCGAGTCATGCCATTTGGTCTTAAAAACACTGGTGCCACTTTTCAACGAGCCATGTCTTATTTTTTCCATGACTTAGCTCATATTATCCTCGCTTATTTAGACGACCTTACTGCGCGTTCTAAACATCGGGCACAACACCTACATGATTTGTGTACCATTTTCCTCCGCTGTCGCAAGTATAACATACGTCTTAACCCTTTAAAATGTGTCTTTTGTGTTCCCGTTGGTCGTCTCCTCGGCTTCATCGTTTCTAAAAATGGGATAACTCTCGACCCTTTGAAAGTCGAAGCCATTATTGAACTGCCTATCCCTCGAACCTTACGACAACTCCAAAGCCTCCAAGGCAAAGCTAATTTTCTTCGCCTATTCGTTCCAAACTATGCGACCACCGCACATGGTTTCCTTCGACTTCTTTTCTCCCACACTTCTTTTGTCTGGGATTCCTACGCTCAACAATCTTTTGATGCCCTCAAACATGCTCTCACCTCGGCCCCTTTGATCCATCATCTTGACTTCGACCGAGATTTCATCCTTTACATCTCCGCTTCCACCCATTCGGTTGCTGGTGTCCTTATTCAAGAAGATGATAACGGCCTCGAGCATGTGATTTATTATTTCAGTAAAAACCTTGCTGGCCCACCTGTGTCCTACTCAGATGAAGAAAATTTAGCACTCGTTGTTGTGTTCTCAGTCCAAAAACTGCGTCATTATATCCTCCTGCGTTCTACCAAGGTTGTGACTGATTCCAACCCCATGGCTTTCCTGTTGAGTCGACGCATCCTCAGTGAGAAGTACGCTCGTTGGGTTGTTATTCTCCAAGAATTTGACCTTGAATTTGTCACCCCAAAAGGTAAGAAAGGTTTAGCCCTCGCTGAACTCATTTCCGATTTGCCTACTGGGACGCACAACACTCCTATTAATGATGCTCTTCCCGATGAACATTTATTTTCCATCACCACTGATGATCCTTGGTACGGTGATATCCTTAATTCCCTGCGAACCCAAAAGTTTGTTCTTCATCTTGATCACGCTGCCCAACGCCGCATCCGACACCAAGCCTCTCGCTACCTTCTAATCGGCGACGACCTTTATCATCATGGAGTAGATACTTTCCTTCGTCATTGCCTCACACACGCTGAAGCTGAACAAGTCCTCAATGCCTGCCATAGTGGTGCTTGTGGGGGCCACCTTTCCAGACTTGCCACCGCCCAAAAAATCATGCGCGCCTGGTATTTTTGGCCTTCTCTCTTCAGTGATTGCATTGAAGTAGTCAAACAATGTTCCAATTGCCAAAATTTCGCCCCCAAGGCGTGAGCTCGTCCCACTCCCCTCCATCCTGTCATCACAGCTGGCCCTTTTTGCAAATGGGCCATTGACTTTATGGAATGTCGCCCTCCCTCCGCTGATAACCACAAATACATCATCGTGGCAGTTGATTGTTTCACAAAATGGGCTAAAGCTATGCTGACATTCAATAATACGGCAGCCACTGCAGCCCTCTTTTTCTTTAACCATGTCATCACTCGATTCGAAGTTCCAAAAAAGTTAGTCTCTAACCATGGCCGACATTTCGAAGATGAGCTCTGGCATGATCTATCCTCACTCTTGGGTTTTGAGCACCAATATTCATCTTCCTATTACCCCCAAGGTAATGGCCAAGTTGAAGCGGTCAACAAAATTATTAAGACCATGCTTCAAAGAACGGTGAATAAGCACAAAAACAATTGGCACCTTATGCTCTTCCCTTCTTTGTGGGCTTATCGGACTTCGGTTAAAACCGCCACTGGTTTCACTCCTTTCCACCTCGTCTTCGGTGAGGAGGCAGTACTACCAATCGAGTGTGAAATCCCTTCCCTTCACCTGGCCGTCGAACTCCTCCCTGATACCCAACCTCTAGAACAACGACTTATCATGCTCGAGCGTGCCTCTAAAGACTGTTGTATTGCATTACAAACTCTTGAAGCGGCCAAAAAGTGCACCAAATCTCAGTATGACAGAAAAGTACACCCTAGCCAATTTCACGAAGGTGACCTTGTTCTCATCTATGACCAGGCCCATGATACCCTTTGTCATGGGAAGTTCGACTCACTATGGCTCGGTCCTTACATTATCAGTAAAGACCTTGGGAAGGGGGCCTATATTTTATAGGAATTTGAAGGCCACGCCCTTCCCAATCCTCGCAATGCACTCTATCTCAAGAAATATTACCCCTAGCATTTCCCGCTCGAAATGCACGTTTTATTTCTCTTGTAGATAGCCAGCATATATTTGTTTTCACATTTCGCTACTTCACCAGGACACCCGTTGTCCATGAAGTCTTCCCTCACACCCCCTTAAAATCGGATTTTCTCACTTACACCACAGTTCAGTGGGGGGCACCAATTTTCCCAGACACTCATCTCCATTCATGATAATTTCCGTCATGAGTTACCAGTTTGTACTCATGCTTTTTATGGTCCCCATTGGAACCATCCCTCATTTCATCATCATTAGTGTCCGTCTGTTCGTCGCTCCACTATTTTCTCTCGTGCCTTAGTTGGGGTTCCCTTATTGCCTTACCTATGGTGGACCGAATTCTATCGACATCAGCTCATTTAATCCAAAAGTCAGGTCTAGGGGGCAGTGTACCTTAGTTCGAACCCTTTTCAACCTGATCGTGATCTATACACTTGATGGTTCAGTGATGCAACAACAGCTATTGGTGATACCCGGGTGTGTGCGAGATGTCTCAACCCTCAGGAGGGGGTGGCCTTGTAGGTAGCCCCCCACATACCCGGATGACTTCTTCAGTCCAACACTTGATGCAGCTCCTCTCATTTTATGATATCGGCCTCAATCACTTGCAGCACCTCTTCGATTTGCATGTGTCGGTCCGATTTCGCAAGCCCTTCCCCACGTGTAGGGGGAATTTGGGTGTATTAATATCTCATGTACTACCATATTATTGTATAAGTCCTAACTATTATTCCAGGCATCGCATATATGTGGGATTCATCATTCTTGATTTCTGGCTCATGATTAGGCCAGCAATGGTTTTACTATTGCGTTCCGTGGTTTTCCGGGCGCCTTATTCTTTGTACTATTGTCTCGGCGGGCATAGGTATGCCTCCCCCGCCGCCTTTCACATCGGTACCACATCATACACTTGAGACTTGTTGCACCTGCAAGTCTCGTCTCCTCAGGGTCTAGTCCTCCACCACTTTAGATTACCTTACATTCCTCTCTTTCATTTCTATCTTGCTATTTAGTGATTCAATTCTTACAATGTACTTCGGTCATACGATTTGCTCCTAACACTCGTATATTGGGGGGCAATCTGTTACACCATTTTTTGGTCATCTAACCCAGTATCGTTAGATGAACCCAAGTACACCATGTAAGACTAATTTTACCCCAAGTAAAATCGCTTTCACCACATTTGTTTACATTTCTTGGTCATATTTAACCCAAAACAAGGTAATCAATTAAAATAAATCATTATTTATATAATTATTTCCTAAGAATAAGTTATTTAAATCACTATTTAAATACTATTCCTAGTTAAATTTGACTAAATCATTTTTAAATAATTAAATAAACCATTATTTATTTAATTATATTCCCCTCATTTCCCTTAAATAATAAATAAATCATTTATTTATTTATAAATAAAGGAATTGACCCAAGTCAAAAACCCTTTCCCCTCCAACAAATATAATAAAATATTCCTAAAGGGTGATTCTAGAATGTGATTAATAATCTTTTATTCATGCACCGAGTTCTAGAACACCCCAATATTTTGTTATAAATATAAGGGTTTTCCCCATTCATTAGTCACCTCCATTGCATTGGATCACATTAGATCTACTCTTGGTCACTAATTTCATTTGTTTGCATTTTGAACTCCCATTGAGTTCCATGTTTGTTAGGGTTTTTCACATTAATCAAAGAGAGGAATTTTAGATCTTAAACACTGAGGACTTCCAAGAACCCATCCCACTGAGGAGAACTAGAAAACACCTTTCTTGTTTTCCTCTCAGGTGCCCCATTCTTTGATATAATATAAAATTCTTTTTATACATTGTTCTTGTCTTGTTCATTGGATGCACGGAGCCATTTTACATTTTATCTGCTTAATGTCTTTTATGCTTGGATCTAATTTTATGCAGCAAACTTAAAGATATTTTGCAGCCATATTTGATGTTAGGGCTACTTGATATGCATAGCTAAAGTGATCTTTTACGACGAAAGAATCACACTAAAAAAAAGGAGTGGGAATCAGAGGTATAAATAGGTACAATGGGAAGATACGAGGTTGTTCAGAGATTCATGCATGAATCCTTATGTCATGCTTGAAAGAGAAAAAATTTCAAATTTTTCTTTTCATGAGCTGAGTGGACCAAGAGTGGTAGGAGATCCTTATGAAGATAAGATGCTTAAGTTTCACCATTTCCAAGATTTCTGAGTTAAAACATTTTCAATCATTGTATATACCATTCTTTGAAAAAATAAAATTAAAAAAAAAAAGTAAAATAAAATAAAATTCAAAAACAATAGAAAAATAGAAAAAGAGGGCAGTTTGAAAAATAGAAAGAAATCCCCATGTTCAAAAAATAGTCATTCTAAAAGCGCGCAAGTCTAAATGCCGCTACTAGTACTCAAAATGTCTTGTTCAGTTATCTAGCCTAATCATAACTGAACATGTTTTAAATTTATTTGCTGATAAGTTAGTGAGAGGAAAGATAGTCAACATTGTGTAAGCTTGACTTATCAAAGAAAGTAGATTAGGAAAAGATATTGGTTCCACATGCTCAAAACAGAACCAAAGAGGAAAGCAGGGATGAAAAAAAAACTGTGTATCCTAGCCCCGATTTTCTGGATTTAATTTTATGCAAAATAATATTTGTGTGCAACTTGTCTTTCATGCAACAAGTACATAAAAAATCAGACTGTCTAATCCTGATTTGGTCATTTTTCAATTTCATGTTTTAGATTAGAGAATAAAATCCTGTCAAACAGCTTAACCGTGAAAGTCGATCCAATATAGGTAGAGAAACAAAGGAGTTCATCAGCTTAATCTAAACTCCTGACAGATATAAGTGTAGAATTAGATAGTGTCATTTTTCAAAAATATTATGTCAAAGGGTTGGTAGTCATCAGTATTTTTCACCTGTTGATGATGACTAGTTTTTAAAGCAAATTTTTCTAGCAGCCGATCCCCAATTTGTCAAAGTTGTCAGCTAGAAAACACCCATAAAATTTTTTCCCTCTTACTTTTTCAATCAGCCTATGATGAGAAAAGCCTAATTTTCAAGCCCTATCTAGTCTCAGTCATACAAACTTGTCCATCAGCTCCAAAGAGAATACTCCAAATCTCTCAAAAAATTCTCCCCTAAGTTAGGTAGTGGCGCTTTAGGCGGTCTTCCCTTGGAAAACTATCCTAAGCCAAAAGAACCTCTGTCTAAAACCAAACAGTCATAGATGACCTTCTTATTTCTGCAAGAAAAGCTTGATACACCCTTAAGTCACGCCACTAACAAGGCTTCATGTCTCTGCAGTGCATGTTTCAAAAGCAAAACTGATATTAGGTGGATTCACAGTGTTTCAATGTCTTTTTCAAGAGCAGAAGTGTACCAGTGTTCCAGAAGACATTATTAAACTTAACATGAGAGGACAGTTGCTTCTCATGTGGTTTTGAGCCTGGGATGCAAGTACTAGTCAGAGGTAATTCAATGAACTCGTGCAAACACAGTCAAAATGTTAGTGACATATGACTAGCAAGTAATACTCTGCATACATAGGTCAGGATTGCTCGTGTTTTCTAAAGATGCATAAGGGTATTCTATCAAACAAAAATACACATCTCAGAGCATGCCCCTCATGGCATTTTGTCAATTTGTCACTCTTATTTACTTAACTGTGAATAGGCACGACAAGGAAAGATGACACAGTTTAACAAAGGGATGAAATAGCATGATTGTGTAAAACCTCCTCCAAACATGAGCAGAGGGTTGGATGACTGTGAAAAACCTCTTCCAAATATGAGCATATGGTTAGGTCATTGGCTGAAAACCTCCTTCATTTAACAAGTAGAGGGTTTGGCAATGTGATAAAGGCCTCCTTCATTTAACAAGAAGAGGGTCAGGAACAGAGGTATGGCCTCATTTAAAGGGCACAAAGCTAACAATGTTGCAAATTGCCTAAAAAATTGTTTTAACACCTTTTTCTCCAACGGATGAAACCACTAACACAGCAGTGGTGTTTCAAAGATTGATTATATGTTTTCACTATCTGAAAGGCAGAGTTTGAGTGCAGTGGGAAACAATTGGATGATTATGAGTGGAAAAATGTTGTTAAGAAGATGACCAAGCAGTGATATTATGGTATTCAAAGAGGTTTTGTTTTTCTTCTATCAAAGATCTCCTTCAAAGGCAATCTGAAGCTAAAGTGAACCAAATTTGGATAGGATCATCAAATGTGAGGAAAGGGGTATGACAAAATGTCTCAAATTCAAAACAATTTTCAAAGAAACAAGCCGTATCACTATCATAGACAAAGACCTCTTATGGACATATGAACAAACCCTACTGTGGTATGTAATAACATTAAGGATTTCCAAAGACTTTTCTCCTTGATCAACAAGTATGAATCAAGCCATTGGTAAGTTAAAACTAGGGTTTTTACCCACAGTCAAAAAGAAATGTCATTATAAGGGTGCATCTATAGTCCCTGATGTGACTTTGTGTAGTTTTCCTTTAAAAGACAAAGTTTCACCTTAATGAGAAATAGTGAAAGGAGTTTTTGTTTCTTGAAGAAGCCTTTTTACTTCAACAAAAGTCATGACTTTGGTGTCATTCAAAAGCAGCCTCCACAACATTTAAAATTGAAATATGGGTCTGTGTAGTGTTTTAAAGGAGATTTGTGTTTCATTATGACTGAAAAGCCTTTTCAAAAGGCATCCAAAACCCTCACAAAGTAATTTCAAAAGGTTGTTGACTTTCTTTCATATTAAAGGTGTAGAGACCGTTGGCAAAGTCTCATTGTGCAAATTCAAAATGCATACAACGTTCCCCAAAGCTTCCCACTAGAGAAACGAGGAACTTCGAGAAAATTTCAGAGTTTTCAAGGCTTAAATCCTGCACGGCGCGCCTGGAAAAGCGCGCGGCGCACCTGTGAACAAAGATACAAAGGGTCTACATTGTTGCACGACGCGCCTGTAGCACCCGTTCAAACATTGCCCGAGGCCGACCCGACTGCGCGGCGCTCTTCTTTGTGAATGTGCCACTCACACAAACACCTTCAAAAAACTCTGTGGAGCTGCCCCAATCAATCAAACAAGGTCCTTAATATTTTCTTCAAGGTATTCTACTTCTCCTCTTGGAAAAATTCAAATATTGAAAGGGTCTTTGCTGTGTTTTTTCCTTGAGAAGGAAATAGTGCCTTTGAAACCATTTCATCATTTAAAAACATGAGATAGACAGTGGTATATGAGACAGAGTTTTGTAAAAAGCTGGAGAAATTTTTCTTATGTATTAAAGGTCTCAAATCAAGTTGGACAGTGTCTTAAACAGCGGATTTAAAGAGCAGTGTGTCATATAAAGAGCACAAGACAAAAACAATGATTAGAGGGTGGGGTGTTTTTATCAGTTTAAAGGGATTTAACTGCCTTCAAGAACAGTGATAAACCATACACTAACTACTAGACAGACATACATAGTTGTAGAGGTCTCAAATCAATTTGAAGAGTGTCCTAACAGTGTTAAAACAAGAGAAGACTCTGTTTGAATTTCCAAGGGGAAAACAGTGATCATAATTTTAAAGACTTATCATTTTAAAGTCCTCTTTGTATGGTGAAATAGTGAACATGGTGCAACCTCTATAGTTCTAAAAGGAGAGTGTGTGAAAGGATTTTCAAATCAGCTGAGGGAGTTTTGTCTACTTTTGTAAAAGAAACAGTGAATAGAAAAAAGGGTATTGATTGAAGAGAAAGGTTTTCGTAGCAAAACAAAGGTTCCTTCTTCACTAAGAAACCACAAACAAACCTTTCAAATACTTTGCCCAAGCACAGTGATAAGTTGATTTTGTTTCACTTGAAAAATACTTGTTGTTTGGAATCAAAGAATATTAAATAGTGACTTATAAGGAGGATAGGGGTGTTGCTGAGAACTATTTCAAGGACCATTTGAGACAGCTTGTTTTTTGCAAAGAGTATCTAAAACAAAATGCCTCCTAGGAAAGACAGTAAAAGTGGCCTTCACAAGAGGTTTGAACCTGTTTCAACTGAAGAGGTAAATTCTCACCCATCAGTCCTGTTTAACTTTCAGGAGGTTGGATGTCTATAGTTTTGTCAAAGGGTGCAAGAGGTGAAAAACTATTCCCCCTTGAAACATATTTGTGCTTTGATATTTCAATGGAAGCACTTTCAGCTGGCAGGCTTGGATTTCAAGTTTTCTCCTAGGTCCATCTCCAAGGCCACCAAAATCCCTTATGTCGGAGAGAAGTGGTTTAAACAAAGCCACCTAGACTCAGAACATTACAAACCCTTTTTGAAGCCTGAGCATAGAGATACATGTCCATCCATCTTTCCCTTCTCATATATGTTGACTAGTTATGCCCCCCTCATGAAGATAATCATGAAATACTTTACTTGCGAGGGAAGGTTCTCCCGGGTCTATGCTTACCATGTCCGATTGCTCATGCATTTCACAAGAGCCAAATTTTTAAATCTCCCTTTCTTCCTCCATATAAGAATTGAAAAAATGGCCTCCACTGTTCAGAAAAGACCTCCTTCTCAGCAGTCAGCTTGCCTGTTCCATCATTCCCTCATAAAGGTTATCATTCTTCATCAACTTGAGAAGAAGGAAATATCTTGGGATACTTTCATTGCACATCCAGATTTTGCCATTGTTCCTTCATTCTATACATCTCCTTCACCTTCCACTCACCATCCTCCACGTTCTTTAAGCAAGCTCATTCCCAAGAAGCTCAAAATTCCCATTGAACAGGAAGAAGAGCATGAGCAAGGGGAAGAAGAGCAAGATGGGTAGCAACATGATGATGAGCAGCAGCAAGATGAAGATGAACAACAGCAACATGATCATGAACATCAGCATGATGAAACAGGGCAGCAAGGGGAAGAAGAGCATGATGGAGAAGGGAAACAAAGTGAAAAAGAGAATAGTGAGGCAGGGCAGCAAGGTGAATAAGAACACAGTGATGATATGTAGCACAGTGTTGAAGAGCGGTGCCATAAACAAACTCGAAACAGTGAGGAGGGAAATAATGAATAAATTGAGCATTTTGATGAGGATATTGGTAGCCCTCACAGCAGCAAAAAAGATGAAGATGA
This sequence comes from Pinus albicaulis, assembly GCA_034641835.2. Taxonomy (NCBI): domain Eukaryota; kingdom Viridiplantae; phylum Streptophyta; class Pinopsida; order Pinales; family Pinaceae; genus Pinus; species Pinus albicaulis. The sequence goes on along the minus strand of CM076572.1, from coordinate 827,818,271 downwards.
AGCCCAAAACATTTAAGAGACAAAGCCTCAGAGTCCTAAAGAGATCAAAGACAAGAGTAAAGAGGGAAGCCCTCAAAAAGACATGCAAGAAGACAGTTAAAGCATTCATGAAGAAGCTCAAAACAGTGGCAAGGATGATGAAGAAAGTAACAAGGGAAAAGAGCCAATAGAGCATGTGCTAGCTGCCCCTCCTAGGCAAGGGACCATGCTTTCTTCTCCAAAAGTGGCCAAGCCCAGATATCAAGTAAAATAGTGTCTAAAACTGTAACTCCAAATGTTACTAGGGCCCTCCGAAGCAAGGGGAAATTTCCCAAGCAGCCCATTATCGATTTACCCAAGAGGAGGAAGACCAAGAGAGCCACCCAAAGAAATGGAAAGGAGAAAGAGGAAAGAAACCATGAAAAGGAGAGGGACTTTGACAAAATTCAAATCCAAAGTGATGATAGCGACAATGAAGCCTGAATCCTGGAGAGTCTCTTGATCAATAGAGAAATCCAAATTGATGCTTTGAGTTCAGATCTAGAGAGGGATAGAAACTTCAATCACTTTTTGCAAATACAAAATAAACAGATGAGTGTCCACATGACGGTATATGAGGCACGGGCCATGAAATATAAAAAGGAAGCCTCCAAGGCGCAAGTTAAATTGGAAGAACTCATGGGTGAGTTCAATGATAGCAAAGATGAAGATCAGCCCAGGAGAAAGAGGCCAATAACCATGGGACTCAGAAGAGCCCCTGAGAAACAAAAGGAGGAAGAAGCTGCCCTTCTCCAATCTATTCCTCTCACTACTTTGTTCACCCAGGAGATATAGAACAATCGAGAATCATGGCTCGAGAGGGTGAATGATCAATTGGAAAATAAGTTGGAGAAGGCCAACAGAGATTTGGACCTTCAAAGGAGGATGACCGGGCAATATAAGAAGCTTAATCAGTTTGCTCGGCGGAAATTGAAGGTCACACAGGAAAAACTCAAGGAAGCTCAAAGGAGGCGCTCGGCACCAAAATTGAAGAAAGACACCTCAAAGCTACAAATTTTGGCCTTAGCTTCATAGCATGTTTCTGAAAACCCTTGAGGGTCATGCTCGCCAAAATTGGGCGAAATTCAACAAGTTTTGGTTTTTTGTCATTTTTGGGTTTTTGGCTAAAAATCATGGGCATTGCCATTTATGTTTGGGACATCCTGAAAGGATGAAAATGGTATCATTGGATGCCATAATTTTATGGTCATCTACTCAGCAATTTTCAGATCAATTGAAGATGATTTTCTCCCCCAAAATAGCGAAAAACACTCACTTTTTCCACACTCTGCCCCGTTTATCAGCAAAGTCTATTTTTTGGGTTTTTACACACATGTCAGTTTTTGATAGAATTCTAGTGGTCAGTTTTGATAAAACTAAGAATTTTCAGAAACTATACATTCATAGCTTTCCAACGAGCCATCACGGGCCTTGTTTCGACATCAGGAAGGCCTCCAAAAAATGCCGGTAAGACAGAGGACGTTCTGCTGATATATTTCTCAAGTATTTTTGTGAAAAATGTGCCTTTCTAAAGTGACTTTTCCTCATGTGCGTTTAGCTATTTTTGGGCATGATTAGTTATGAAAAGTCAATATATTTTCCTTTTTTGGCATTTTTGAGATATTTTATTAGATATTTTGTGCCTTGGGCTTTGCAAAGACTCAAGTACAAAATTAGATATTTTTTATGGGCCAATGAGATTGCAAGTTGCACTAGGAGGTTTTCCCTCATCTTGGCCTATATATTCCATGAGAATTCATTATAAACAAGGCTGAACTTGATGAATAGAAGCAATATATGGTTATACAAGCTTGGAAGAAACACTTGTCTCATGCATTGGATAGTTTCTTGAATGTTTTTGGATGATGAAGGAGGTCTATTGTTGGATTCCTTGACTTGGTAAAATGGTATAGTGTCCCTCTCTATTATGCTTCTTAGTTTTAATTCATAATTCCATGTTCTTGCTTGCTATAAGACAGTACATAATAGATTTGAGACATGCCCTTGGAGGCACCTCAAATTTCTTGTTTATTTATAGCTTCTATGTTTTCTTCCTTCTTAGTCATATCAAAGAATCCTTGATTACTCTTTGATAACTGAAGAAATTGTTTTCTTTTTTCATTTATGGCTTTATTCATACTAATTATGATTCATGGTATACCTTGCTTACTCATGGCTAGTCATAGCTCCACCTCTGAAACCTTTCTTTGATTGTTTGATTGTCATTTGTTGAACCAAAGAGGTCTTGTACTGATCTTTCCCTTTGCCTCAAATTATGCAATCTTCCTTTCAAAGTGCCCAATAGCTTGAAATACTATGCTTAGGTGTTTCCTCATAGTCATTTGAGTTGTTTGTTTGTCTTAAATGTATTTCCCCAAAGTTTGATAGCCATTTCCTAAAGTTAGAGATTCATATATCTCTATGCATGGCTTGAAAATTTCTTTCTATGCATTGATCAGTTTATAGTTACATTTCTCATGATTAATGGTTAGCCCTACCATGTTTATGTCAGCTATTAAGCTATTTATGTTTGAAATCCTTTGTTCTTCACAAATTTAGTGTGCATTTCACTCCATTTTACCCAAATATCCGTTTTACCTCGATCAAATCAGCCCTTCAACAACCTTGTATCACCATTTGAAAGATTTCTTGACATTTTCGAACCCATAGCCCAGTTGATCAGACATATTTTTACCTATCTTAGTCTTTGATCAGTTCATCCCTCACAAACCTAAAAACCAAAACCAAAAACCTACTTCATAACTAGCCTAAAATCAGAAACACAAGAAGCAAACACACAGATATCCCTTACACAAATAGAGAGAGCCCTCTCTGAGTCCAGGAAGGCTAGGTCCTTGGGCTCCAAATGTTGGTTTGATGTTACACTGTCATTTGGCTTGCCAGTCAACCAAATCACGGGACCCTAACATAATGGCGATCATGGTGGGACTCTGAGTTAGTGACAATCTAAGGATACCTTAGGACTCCAGAAATCCTTTATCTTCAAGAATACCTGCCATTTAGCCACCTCATCGCCACACTAACATAATGGAGATCACAGTGTGACTCTGAGTGATAAACAAAATTAGATTCCCTAAACATTCTAGCAGCCTTAAGAATACTATCTGATTGACTTATCCCACTGCTCACTAAAATAATGGTGATCATGGTGGGACCTTCTGAGTTAGTGACAATCTAAGTACTCCTTAGTAACTCTCAAAGTCTCAATCAAACTTAGAAAAATTAAGTGTTGTTTGAAGAATAGAAGCTAGCTCTCTCACCATCTTAGCAAAATGATGATTCAGTTATAGGAAAATCTTCCAAACCTCATAAGTTACACAAAAACTCAGAAAACCCAAAAAACATTCCCAGATTGTCTTTTCCCTAGTTATTGGTGGTGGAACATAGATACATCTCTACAAAAATGGCCAAGTTCCACCTGGCGACTCCACTAGCCTCAAGTAGGCCTAAAAACTCCATAAAAACCAAAAATTCATAAACCATACCTTTCTGTTGACTCATCCTTTCCAAAACTTAAAACTCATGGTGCAAACTCTGTGATCAGTAACAAACTAAGTATAACTTAGCGATTCAGAAAAATTCACCTAAACATAGGAGATAAACAGAAATAAACTTGCAAATATAACCATTAGCTTGTCCAGACAGCCTAGCAAACTGTTGAAACCAAGTGGTCACTCTTCCTTGCAAATCTTCGTCTCAAAGTTTGCTAGAAATTTTTTTCCCGAAAGCATCTTTGATAGTTTTTGGTGGTGGACCATAGTTCTCAAAGAAATCCACTTGGCAACTCCACTAGCCCTCATTTTTGTTTTGACCATCCTTCACATTAGCAACACCCCTAGAGAGGCCATCCATCTGAAACAATTAGAAATACCATCCTCTCTAAACTTTGAATTCGAAATCTGGCTTCATAAAGAATCTATACCAGATCTCATCCAGACCCAAATCCCCCTATCATAGTAGATGACCCAGAGAAGATTCTGTGGCAAGCTTTCGAAAATGGAAACCTAGCTACCGATAGGTCCATCTGTAAAGCAAGATCAGTACTCGAACACCTCACATCCTTGCAGGATTCCCCATTTGACTTAAAATCAGCAAAAACCCTTTTTAGAAGTCAGTCACAAAGTAAGGTAAACTTTGACGATCTTGAGCCCCTAGATCTGCCACAGAGTCCTAGTGAGAAGCCTCACCTACTACACCTCCCGACTTTCAACTTCTCCATCACTTTGGCTCCTACCACCCCAGATCTGCTCAAAATAAGATCACCATCCCAAGTACATCCGCCACACCCATCCAAACTACTACTGTTCAAATCACCTCAGCTCATCCTACAAGCCCTCATTTTGTACATCATCCATTAGCTCCCGCCATGGTAGCCTGGTATGCACCTTTGGTGTTTCCACACCCTTTTCCTCCTTTACAAAATGAATATCAATCCAAAATCCCACACTTTACTGGAGTTGAGGCTACTACCGCTCAACAACATGTAGCTAGAATTAGCGATGCCTTTGAATACATGGAAATAGAAGATGAGACTATAAGAATCAGGATGTTCGCCCAAATCCTGGGCAGAGAACCCAAAAAATGGTTTAAGAGCTTAACTCCAAACAATATACACGATCTCCCAGAACTCTACCAAACCTTCATAAATAGGTGGGAGATCAGAAAGAACCCCATTCAAATCCTGTTGGAATATAAAAATCTAAAACGAGAAAATGGGGAAAGTGTCATGGAATACTGCACTAGGTTCAACAGTGTGTATAACGCCCTCTTGCCTCACTTCAAACCTCCACTTGGCTCAGCCTTAGCAAAGTTCCCTGAAGGTTTCGACCCAGACATGACTTATCAACTAAGAGACAAGGACCCCCCAACCTTAGAGGAAATGCAAAAAGTGGCCATAAGTGCAGAAGCTAACTTAGCCGAAAAGAGAGCTAGGACTAGATAAGAAAGGAAAGTTACATACCGAGATGAGTTCCCCCCTTCAGCCCCTTCCTTAGATCCTAGAATAGATGACTTGGTTAGATCCATGGCGAAAATGTGGGAAAAGATGAGTGAAAAGACACCTCTTAGGGACAACCAGCCAAACCCTCCAAACAGAAACCAGAACCAAAATTTTAGGAGGGAACAGCCTCAAAACAAACCAAGGGAAAATGACCAACAAATTAGGCCACCCTTTAATGAAAATTATGTTGAGGAGGATGAGAGGGATACAGAACCCATTGATGAAAATCATTTGAACCTTATAGGTTCTGATAATGAGAGTGAGGTTTACCTCACAAAAGAAGAACAAGCTTTCTTCTCTCCGAATCAAAATGAAACCAACTATGAAGATCCTGAAGACCTTGCTATAGATTTTCAAAATGCCATAATAGAAGCTCACAGGTAGTATGACCTTAGAAGCAGAAGAAACCAAGACAACTCCAAGAAAGGTAGCTCGGACACTGCTAAAACCCCTAATACCATCCTTAAAAAAGCAGTGGATAGCAACAAAATCATGGTCAAGAAAACTGACCAAAACAAAGATAAAGCTATTCAGACAAGTCTTGGCTCAAATGCTCCTAGTACCTCCACCAAGTTTCCTGAGATGGATGTGTCAAACAAAATCCTGAAACAAAGTCAGCACACTCAGAACATAGAGAAAGTCATGGCTGAGAAAACTGAAGAAAACCTATCTAAACTACAAGCACCCTTCAGTTTTGAGGGAGAAATCGCCAAAATAAAGATTACCATGCCCCTCACTGAACTTATTTCCCAAATCTCTTATAAATCCCAAGTGTTAAAGGTCCTTAATATAGGAAATTATGCAAACACCCTTAATCTAGCTGATGACACTCCTGAAGTGTTGTTTGGTCCAAAAATATCAGGGAAATTCCAAGAAGGAACCACTCTTCCCTTTTACATCAGTCTGAATATACATGACCAAATCCTACACAATGCCATGCTAGACTCCGGGGCCTCGCATAATCTCATGGCAAAGGTTGTGATGGAAAGATTAGCCTAGACATAACAAAACCATATAAAGACTTATATTCATTTTATTCGAGTAGAGTCAAGTTTCTAGGCTTAATCAAAGATCTTTGTTTCAGTTTGGCCCAAATACCTGCAAAACAACTAATCATGGACATAGTGGTAGCAGACATTCCCCCCAAGTATGGAATGCTTTTATCCTAAACTTGGGGAGCTAAGCTTCAGGGAAATATTCAACTTGATATGTCCTACACCACTATTCCTGTATTTAACCAAACTAGAATACTCTATCGAGAATCACACATGAAATATATTGTCAGTAATCAAGAAAGGCCAGATAACATCCTGATGTACTCCTTGCATTCTGATCTGAACTCTTTCATTTTACACACTGATGAAGACATTGAAGAATAGTCCGAAGGATTTGAAACAAACTTAGACCCACCGCATCAGATACCCCAAGTTCTCTATGATGAACTGGACACTCAAAATTATCATGATCATGAGCAGTTATGTCTTGAGTAAAGAGAGTTTGTTCCTCTTGAAACAAAATTAGAGCAAGAAGCACAAACCATTATGTACCATCAAGTGAATTGCTCAAACCTTAGGCAAACATCAATAGTAACATCAGGAGACTTTTCTAGAACAGAGGCATTAGAAGACTTGCATATCACAAACTTCTTTGGAAATCAGGGGTAGGGAAGCTTAATGTTCTTACCAGACCTTAAGGATTTACCATCACATAACTCTAACCCTTCAAATGAAGCCTTGACTGTAGCCATATCAGCTCAAAATCTAGGAAACATGTCTAAAAAACCTCTTATGAAAGGATATGATGACTGCAGTCCAAATATACTTGAGTTGTTTGAACTAGCTAGCATTCTGCCACTCCATCAAAGACTTAGAACTGCTAGAATTTGCAATATTGTTCAAAACACTACTTCATGTAGAGGAAACAGTGAGAAGCACTATGCCACTGCCATCACTCCAAGAAACAACTTCGATAAAAGAAAATACAAAAATCTGGACCAAATAGTAGTAGTCAAAGATAAAACAGCTGGTCATAGGATATGTTTTGATTTTAGAAATACTAATACATACCCTTGTGACATAAATTTTATCATTCCTACCCAAGACCATGGTATACCAATGATAAATGATTTTAATAATGTGTCTTTGCAAGATGATGTTTCAGGGTATCGCCAAATGATTCCTTTGCAAAGCAAACAGCCCAAAGAATTTTTCAAGTATGCTGGAAGTAATTCCATTTTCAAACCCAGAATTGCAAAACCACCAGATATCAAAAACATGCTCCTAAAAGCCATGTTTCCAATTCTAAATTTCTGCATTCTGACATACCTTGATGATGTCATCATATACTTCAAAAATGACAAGGAATATCTCTATTATTTGAAAAAAATGTACAACAAAAGAAGGAGTGGGAATCAGAGGTATAAAGAGGTACAGCGGGAAGATACGGGGTTGTTCAGAGATTCATGCATGAATCCTTATGTCATGCTTGAAATAGAAAATTTTCCAAATTTTTCTTTTCAAGAGCTGAGTGGACGAAGATTGGTAGGAGATCCTTATGAAGATAAGATGCTTAAGTTTCACAATTTCCAAGATTTCTGAGTTAAAACATTTGCAATCATTGTATATACCATTGTTTGAAAATAAAAATAAAAATTTCAAAGAACAGAAAATTCAAAAACAATAGAAAAATAGAAAAATAAGGCGGTTTGAAAAATATAAAGAAAGACCCATGTTCAAAAAATAGTCATTCTGAAAGCGCACAAGTCTAAATGCCGCTACTAGTACTCAAAATGTCTTTGTCAGTTATCTAGCCTAATCATAACTAAACATGTTTTAAATTTATTTGCTGATAAGTTAGTGAGAGGAAAGATAGTCAACATTGTGTAAACTTGACTTATCAAAGAAAGTAGATTAGGAAAAGATACTGGTTCCACATGCTCAAAACATAACCAAAGAGGAAAGTAAGGATGAAAAACAAATTGTGTATCTTGGCCCTGATTTTGTGGATTTCATTTTATGCAAAATAATATTTGTGTGCAACTTGTCTTTCATGCCACAAGTACATGAAAAATCAGACCGTCTAATCCTGATTTGGTCATTTTTCAATTTCATGTTTTAGATTAGAGAATAAAATCTTGTCAAACATCTTAACCTTGACAGTCGATCCAGTATAGATAGAGAAACAAAGGAGTTCATCAGCTTAATTTGAACTCCCGGCAGATATAAGTGTAGAATTAGATAGTGTCATTTTTCAAAAATATTATGTCAAAGGGTTGCTAGTCCAAATGCACCCGAAAGAAGAAAAAATGTTAGGAAATGTAGCGGGGTAGGTAGAAATGTCTTTGACGCTAATCATGCTGTCAATTGTCAGAAATAGCATCACGGAAGAAAGAAATTTGCGCCAATGGATAAAGGCACTGGTCTTCAAAGAACCGAGATCTGAAATTCTGGACACCTCCTGAAAAAGAGCTGCCCTCCCCAAATGTGTTGGGCCGTTAATATGCCATTATTATTATCACTTGTGAACGCTTATTCCACTCATTTCTACCATTCTTCATCACGTCATTTATTATAATTTATTATTTAAATCCATTTTATAATGATTTATGCTCTTATGGATGAATATTATTTATCTTCCTTTATTTCTAATAAATTGATGATTATGAATTATTTTATCAATGATGGTTTTAATAAGTTGGTTATAACATTATTCACCATTTTTAGCCTCCAAGATAATTTCCAGATTGAAGATTTGATCATTAAAAGTGCCCACTCAGAAATGCGCTGGAATAAGGAGTGACAGTTTTGTGGTTGAGATTCTGAGCAAATGAAGATGAATCTGGAAAATCCGGAACATGGGTTTTGTTCAGAACGGACCCAGTTAACTTTAACAAAGAACGGTTTGCCCAAATTCGGCTTGTACTGAGAGAAACGCAGGGTTCTTTGAGCACGATTTTCTCAGATCTGTGGTTGCGGCCGTCCTCCAAATCTCAGCTACAAAGCCAAATTCGACTTGCTGTTGTTGAAAGAGAGATGTAAATCTATTTTATTGTTGATCAATTGGTTGGAAGAAATTCAATATTATTATTAGAGATCCTATTTGCTATTTAATTTCTCCACCTTCTGATTATAAAAGGGGAAGCATGTATTGTGTATGAGGGGATGGAGAGACTTTTCTTATTGTAATTTGCAGAATTGTGCATCCGCTCTTGTTAAGAGAGTGTGAGTTGTTTGTAAACATTATTAATGCCTGATTAATAAAGGAGTTCACTGTTGTTCCATTTCTCAAGCGCTGGAGTAAAGCACAGCAACGCTTCACCGGTGGTTGAGGGCCCGGCCCTGGTGGAGCGATCTGCTGGTTGTATTTCTATTAGTTTATTTCTGTTGTGTGAAGTTCGTTTATTACAATTAAAGAATTGAGTTATTGCTAATTGGATCAAATACAGAGTCATTGTTATTCCATTCTTTACAAGAAGCATGATTCATGATTCAATCGTTATAAAATGTTGTTTTTCCGTATCTAATTCCAGTTGTTGTTCCTTTTGTTTATGAATTACGATAGTTGATTGTTGCGTGGCTGTCGACAGGATTAAAGAGTAGAAATCTAGTTTGCTTGGTTATGAATTGAATTCACTGTTTATTTTACGCTGCTATTCAATTCCTGTTCATTGTTTTTAGATTGTTGTTCCTTTCCAGTTTGCGTTTTAGATTTCATTTCCTTTGAGTTGTTTTCACTTGCTTTGAGATCTCTAAACTGTAGAGGGCAGAGCTAATCATTCCAGGTCCCCAGATTTGGTCATCTCACATCGATTTCTAGGGGAAAGAGTTATTACTACTGCATCCCTAATCGATGTCTAGCAAGGTTGCTATAGTGTAGTCTTTACATTTCTGTCATTTGTAATTAGATTTCTTTTCAAACAGATTTCTTTTCAAGCATTTATTATTTCTGCATTTGTATTTCTATACTACATCTTCACAAACATTACTCTTGAGTAAATAGCCGCCTCAGACTGAGTACACTCTTGAGATAAAAAGTCGTCCCTGGGTTGACAATTAATGTGAGGTAATTAGGAGTTACAAAGACACCTTTTTATCGCTCCACAAAATGGAGCCACTGTTAGTCATCAGTATTTTTCACCTGTTGATAATGGCTAGTTTTTAAAGCCAATTTTTCTAGCAGCTGATCCCCAACTTGTCAAATTTGTCAGCTACAAAACACCCTGAAACATTTTTCCCTCTTACCTTTTCAATCAGCCTATGATGAGAAAAGCCTAATTTTTAAGCCCTATCTAGTCTCAGTCATACAAACTTGTCCATCAGCTCCAAAGAGAATACTCCAAATCTGTCAAAAAATTCTCCCCTAAGTTAGGTAGTGGCGCTTTAGGCAATCTTCCCTTGGAAAACTATCCTAAGCCAAAAGAACCTCTGTCTAAAACCAACTAGTCATAGCTGACCTTCTTATTTCTGCAAGAAAATCTTGATACACCCTTAAGTTGCGCCACTAACAAGCCTTGATGTCTCTGCAGTGCATGTTTCAAAATCCAAACTGATATTAGGTGGATTTACAGTGTTTCAATGTATTTTTCAAGAGCAGAAGTGTACCAGTGTTCCAGAAGACATTATTAAACTTAACATGAGAGGACAGCTACTTCTCATGTGGTTTTGAGCCTGGGATGCAAGTATTAGTCAGAGGTAATTCAATGAACTCCTGAAAATACAATCAAAAGGTTAGTGACCTATGACTAGCAAGTAATACTTTGCAGACATAGGTCAGGATTACTCCTATTTTCTAAAGATGCATAAGGGTATTCTATCAAACAGAAATACACATCTCAGAGCATGCCCCTCATGGCATTTTGTCAATTTGTCACTCTTATTTACTTAACTGTGAATAGGCACTACAAGGAAAGATGACAAAGTTTAACAAAGGGATGAAAGAGCACGACTCTGTAAAACCTCCTCCAAACATGAGCAGAGGGTTGGATGACTGTGAAAAACCTCTTCCAAATATGAGCAGATGGTTAGGTCATTGGTTGAAAACCTCCTTAATTTAACAAGCAGAGGGTTTGGCAATGTGATAAAGGCCTCCTTCATTTAACAAGCAGAGGGCTAGGAACAGAGGTATGGCGTCATTTAAAGGGCACAAAGCTAACAATGCTGCAAATTGCCTAAAAACTTGTTTGAACACCTTTTTCTCCAATAGATGAAACCACTAACACAACAGTGGTGTTTCAAAGATTGATTATATGTTTTCACTGTCTGAAAGGCAGAGTTTGAGTGCAGTGGGAAACAATTGGATGATTATGAGTGGAAAAATTTTGTTAGGCAGATGGCCAAGCAGTGATATTATGGTATTCAAAGAGGTTTTTTTTTCTTCTATCAAAGATCTCCTTCAAAGGCATTCTGAAGCTTAAGTGAACCAAATTTGGACAAGATCATCAAATGTGAGGAAAGGGGTATGACAAAATGTCTCAAATTCAAAACAATTTGCAAAGAAACAAGCCATATCACTATCACAGACAAAGACCTCTTATGGACATATGAACAAACCCTGCTGTGGTATGTAATTACATTAAGGGTTTCCAAAGAATTTTCTCTTTGATCAATGGGCATGAAACAAGCCATTGGTAAGTTCAAACTAGGGTTTTTACCCACAGTCAGAAAGAAATGTCATTATAAGGGTGCATCTACAGTCCCTGATGTGACTTTGTGCAGTTTTCCTTTAAAAGACAGAGCTTCACCTTAATGAGAAACAGTGAAAGGAGTTTTTGTTTCTTGAAGAAGCCTTTTTACTTCAACAAAACTCATGACTTTGGTGTCATTCAAAAGCAGCCTCCACAAAATTTAAAATCGAAATATGGGTCTGTGTAGTGTTTTAAAGGAGATTTGTGTTTCATTATGACCAAAAAGCCTTTTCAAAAGGCATCCAAAAACCTCACAAAGTAATTTCAAAAGGTTGTTGACTTTATTTCATATAAAAGGTGGAGAGACCGTTGGCAAAGTCTCATTGTGAAAATTCAAAATGCATACAACGTTCCCCTAAGCTTCCCACTGGAGAAACGAGGAACTTCGAGCAAATTTTAGAGTTTTAAAGGCTTAAAGCCTGCACGGCGTGCCTATGAATGAAGATACAAAGGGTCTACGTTGTTGCGCGGCGTGCCTGTACCGCCCGTGGTCGACCTGACTGCGCGACGCTCTTCTTTGTGAACGTGCTGCTCACCCAAACACCTTCAAAAAACTCTGTGGAGCTGCCCCAATCAATCAAACAAGGTCCTTAAGCTTTTCTTCAAGGTATTATACTTCTCCTCTTGGAAAAATTCAAAGATCGAAAGGGTGTTTGCTATGTTTTTTCCTTGAGAAGGAAATAGTGCCTTTGAAACCATTTCATCATTTAAAAACATGAGATAGACAGTGGTATATGAGACAGAGTTTTGTAAAAAACTAGATAAAGTTTTCTTATGTATTAGATGTCTCAATCAAGTTGGACAGTGTCTTAAACATTGGCTTTAAAGAGCAGTGTGTCATATAAAGAGCACAAGACAAAAACAATGATTAGAGGGTGGGGTGTTTTTATCAGTTTAAAGGGCTTTAACTGCCTTCAAGAACAGTGATAAACCATACACTAACTACTAGACAGACATACATAGTTGTAGAGGTCTCAAATCAATTTGAAGAGTGTCCTAACAGTGTTAAAACAAGAGCAGACTCTGTTTGAATTTCCAAGGGGAAAAAAGTGACCATAATTTGAAAGACTTATCATTTTAAAGTCCTCTATGTATGGTGAAATAGTGAACATGGTGCAACCTCTATAGTTCCAAAAGCAGAGTGTGTGAAAGGCTTTTCAAATCAGCTGAGGGAGTTTTGTCTACTTTTGTAAAAGAAACAGTGAATAGAAAAAAGGGTATTGATTGAAGAGAAAGGTGTTCTTATCAAAACAAAGGTTCCTTCTTCACCAATAAACCACAAAAAACCTTTCAAAGACTTTTCCCAAGCACAGTGATAAGTTGATTTTGTTTCACTTGACAAATACTTGTTGTTTGGCATCAAAGAAGATTAAACAATGACTTATAAGGAGGACAGGGGTGTTGTTGAGAACCATTTCAAGGACCATTTGAGACAGCTTGTTTTTTGCAAAGAGTATCTAAAACAAAATGCCTCCTAGGAAAGACATTAGAAGTGGCCTTCACAAGAGGTTTGAACCTATTTCAACTGAAGAGGTAAATGCTCACCCATCAGTCCTGTTTAACTTTCATGAGGTTGGATGTCTAGAGTTTTGTCAAACGGTGCAGGAGGTGAAAATCTATTCCCCCTTGACACATCTTTGTGCTTTGAGATTTCAAGGGAAGCACTTTGAGCTGACAGGCTTGGATTTCAAGTTTTCTCCTAGGTCCATCTCCAAGGCCACCAAAATCCCTTATGTCGGAGAGAAGTGGTTTAAACAAAGCCACCTAGACTCAGAACAGTACAAACCCTTTTTGAAGCCTGAGCATAGAGATACATGTCCATCCATCTTTCCCTTCTCATATATGTTGACTAGTTATGCCCCCCTCATGAAGATAATCATGAAATACTTCACTTGCGAGGGAAGGTTCTCCTGGGTCTATGCTTACCATGTCCGATTGCTCATGCATTTCACAAGAGAAAAATTGTTAAATCTCCCTTTCTTGCTCCATATAAGTATTGAAAAAATGGCCTCCACTATTCATAAAAGACCTCATTCTCAGCAGTAAGCTTGCCTATTCCATCATTTGTTGGCAATATATGCAGAGTGTTGTCCTTGATGGCAACCCACTTGATGAAGATGATGGCAACCTACTTGATAAAGTTGTCCTTGATGGAATGTGTCTTGATGAACTTGTTAAATGATGTAAATCTGATGTATCTACAATGAGTATAGAAGGTAATGATGGAAGGAATGTCAGTATGTGCCAGAACATGATGAAAAGATTATGTATCAAGGCATACGCGGATTTGTCTAGATGAAGTAGCGTATGCACGTGGGAAATAACGTGCCAAGTCGCGTATGGGAAAAAGTGCTCTAAATTTGTAAAGCCAGGGGTAACTACCATGGTATTGACCCATTGTATTGAATGATGGTTCGCCTATGTGATCCCGTCTAGGAATACCATTTGAAGTTATGTGGTTTTGACTCATGGTATTGATGAAGGGTAACCCTATATAAGGAGAAGAAAATCATTGTGCAAAGTGTGTGCAAGTGGTCTGGGTTTTATTGAATACTTAACTCTGAAGTATATCTGCATGGTTGAACTCTGTTCTTAATTGATAGATTTGAAGTCTATGGTGCACCTATGTTCATAAAGAAGGTTCAAGATCTCTAGATCTATAAATGAGAATCTCAAGGATGATCTGAAAAGAAGTGAAGAAGACTTGGTGCAAATCTGTTGAAGAAATCTGGGTAAGTTCATAGATCTGATCTGTTTTGTAAAACCTATCTTTCTCAAATATATATGCAGGTTCAGTGAATGAAAGTCACGTGTATACGCGAATCTTTTTAATGAAAAGCGCGTATGGGCAGTCATGGTTTCTCTGAAAAGTGTACAAATGTATACGCAGCTTCTCTTCATTGAAAGCGCGTACATACGCAGATCCTCTTAATGAAAAGCATGTATGGCATCTGAACCAATGGTTGCTTAAAGGGTGAATGTGTTTCTGCATATCTATTCTGAAGTCTGGGTTGTCTCTGATGTCTGGTTACAGTGGTCTCACTGTTCTGTATGAAGCATTGGGCAAGAATGTTTGTTGAGAAGTAAAGGGTTGTGTTGAAGTTGTTTTGATCCAGTTTGAAAATTGATGAAACATGGTCTGTAGTGAATCTGAGGGTTGAAAACTTCAGTCTGAAAGAAGAATCTTTCTACCAGTAGAGGCTGGTGTGAATATCAAGGGGTAGTGGCTCCCTTCCAAGAGAGGCTGGTAAACGAGTGCAGGGGGTTGTTGCTCCCTTCCAGGTGAGGCTGGTAAACGAGAGAAGGTTGTAGCCTTCTACAGGTGGGTGCCTGCGTGCTGGTATGAGTCTGCACCAGTACATGTTGTAAGAAGTTTTCTTAATAATATAATTTTGAAGGCTGAGACGACGGAAGCGGTGGTTTTCTCCCGAATTGGGTTTCCACCTAAAAATCCTGGTGTTCATGTGTGTTGCCTATGTGTGATGATTATTCTGTTCTTTCTGCACCTGTTTACTGTTTTCTGAAATATCTGATGAATGAATAAAGTAATGATCTGAGTTAAGAATTGAATGCATAATTAGATCTCTGATCATACGCGAGTTCAGTAAAGGATATCTGCATATATACGATGGTTGCCTTCAGGAAAGTAGCGTATGGGTTTTATGAAGGAAAAATAAAAGTTTCATTGTCTGCCCTAAATACTGATTCACCCCCCCCCCCCTCTCAGTATTTTTCCCAACAATTGGTATCAGAGCAGGTCCTTCTGAAAAGGCTTAACCGCTAGAAGGAAGATCAAGCAAGATGAGAAATCATGAGGGAACAACATCTATCAAGCCTCCACTCTTCAATGGAAACAATTTAATCTTCTGGAAAATAAGGATGAGATCCTATCTTCAGTCTATGGGAGCAGATATATGGGCCATTGTTGTACAAGGATATCAATATCCAGCTACTATACCTACAGATCCAACTAAAAGGAAGGATTATGAATCAAATGCAAAGGCGGTGAATGGTCTAACCGGAAACCTGACTGAAGCTAAATTTGTCAAAGTCATGTAGCTGAATATAGCAAAAGAAATTTGGGACAAAATCATTCTAAGTTATGAAGGTGATGAAAAGGTAAAAAGTGAAAAACTTCAAACTCTCAGAATTGAATATGAAAATTTAAAAATGCATAGTGATGAGAGTGTTGCCAGTTTCTTTTTATGTCTTGATGATGTTGTAAATCGTATGAGAAATCTGGGAGAAACAATAACTGAATCTACCTTGGTTGAGAAAATCTTAAGATCTCTAACGGCAAAATTTGAATCAAAAGTCTCTGCTCTTGAAGAAAAACAGGATCTTCAAAATCTTACTGTGGTGCAACTTCATGGCATACTAACTGCATATGAAATGAGGAGAGGAGGACCATCTGAAGTGAAAGAAGTTGTTTTTAAAGCTTCTACAAAAGGGAAAGAAGTTCAAAAGGCAGAAGGATCAGGATATATCTCAGAAGAGGATGAGGCATATTTTGTAAAGAAACTTCAACTTGGCACAGGACAATTTAGAGGTAAGCTTCCTTTCAAATGTTTTGAATGTGGAAGAGTTGGTCATTATGCTACAAAGTGTCCTTATAAAGAAACATCTGCTAAAGGGAAAGAAGTAGCAAGAAGGAATAAGAACAGATCTAGCACTAAGAAAAGTTACTATACTAATGAAGATAGTGATGGGTTATCTGATAGTGAGGAAGAATGTGAACAAGATCTTAGACTTCTCATGGCTTTTGAATCTAATGATACTTTTTTGGATGCTCTAGAGGACAAGGATTTTCTTGAAGAAAACAATCAACTTAAAATAAGACTAGAAGAAAAGAACATAATCATAGAGACTCTTGAAAATCAGCTTGAAGAAAAGGAAAAACGCATTGGAGAATTAGAGTGTGAAGTTGTAAAGATAAGAAAAGATCATGAGAAAGAGAAGACTCTCAATCTTAGATTTGCTAAGGGTTCAGAAACCTTAGATGAAATTATCAAGGTACAACGGTCTCCTCTTATAAAGACAGGTCTTGGATATACAGGAGAATCTTCTCAGGCCTCAGCTCCAAATTACCTAAAAGCAGCTACAACTAGTTTACTTCATTCAACCACTGAGCAAGGGAATAAAGAAACTTTACAGGTAAAGCATGATACAAGGAACACTAACAGGGATAATTTTCAAAAGGGCTACAACCAACAGGTAAATTCAAATAGAAGATTTTATGATCGCAAAAATTTCTACTTCAATGGACAATGTTTCTCATGTCACAATTTTGGTCATAAAGCTGTTCAATGTGTTGCATATAAAACCATCATGACAAGAGAAGCAAGAAAGAAAAGGATGGATATTGAACCAAGGAAGAATGTCTATAACAACTTTTCTCCTCTTCAAAATGAAGTTGAATGTGCTTATTGCAATAAATTTGGCCATGAAGAATCTGAATGCAGGAGCAAAATACAGCCAAAAGAACATGTTCCTTCAAGTTCCAAAGTTTGGAAAAAGAAGGAAAAACAGGTTGAAAATTGTGGCATAGATTTATTTGCAGAAGGTGAATAAAATCAATGGTATATTGCCAGCGGATGCTCAAAACATATGACAGGTGACAAAAACAAACTTCATGCATATGATGCCTTAGAAAAGGAAAAGAATGTTACTTTTGGAAATGATACACCTGTTGTTATTAAGGGAAAAGGGTCTGTTTTTCTAAAAGAAAAGGTGAAAGCTAATAATGTCATGTATGTGGATGGATTAAGACATAACCTGTTAAGTGTAAGTCAAATGTGCGATCAAGGAACTGAAGTTGCCTTTAGTTCAAAAGAATTTGTGGTACGTGATCTTGATACAGGTAAAACCATTATCAAAGGAAAGAGAACTCCAAGCAACCTGTATTTATTGAAGAACTGCAAAGATCAATGTTACTTAAGTAAATCTTCAGAAAATTGGCTATGGCATAGAAGGCTGGGGCATCTAAGCTTCTCTCAAATCAACAAATCAAGCAGACTTAAAGCAGTTCGTGGTCTTCCCAATATTAATCTACCAGAGAGCATCATATGCAAATCTTACCAATTCGGTAAACAGACCAGAGTAAAATTCAATGCCAAAGAAGGTTCATCAAATAGGCCTCTTGAACTCGTTCATACTGACATATGTGGACCTATGAGGAAAAAGTCACCACGTGGAGAAGAATACTATATCTTATTTATTGATGATTTCTCTAGAATGTGTTGGATTGGGTTGCTTAAACACAAAGACGAAGCATTTGAGAAATTTCAGATCTTCAAAGCATTGGTTGAAAATGAATTAGATCTAAAAATCAAGTGTCTTAGATCTGATCGAGGAGGAGAATATACATCAAATGAATTCTTTGAATTTTGTGAACAACATGGCATAAAAAGACATTTTTCTGTAGCAGACACTCCACAACAAAATGGCGTAGCAGAAAGAATGAATAGAACAATTCAACAAATGGCTAGAGCTATGCTTGATGATTCCGGAACACCTCACACTTATTGGGGAGAAGCAGCTCACATAGCAGCAAATATTCTTAACAAGGCACATGTTCGGGTAAACAGTGACAAAACTCCATATGAACTATGGTATGGTAATCCTCCTTCTGTGAAGCATTTTAGAGTTTTTGGAAGTAAATGCTTTATCAAAAATAATGATGAAAATCTTGGTAAGTTTGAACCCAGATCTGATGAAGGAATATTTCTTGGTTACTCATCTACAAGCAGAGCATACAAATGTTACAATAAAAGGCTTCGAAAGATTGTTGAATGTATTGATGTTGTTATTGATGAGTTTCCTGCAGCTACTAAAGAAGAAAAACACATAGCAGAAGAAGATGATGGTGACTTTTGTCCTTCTACATCAAATAGAAATGATATAGACAATGGATTCAATGAAGCACCAGAAGATGATCTATCTGGAAAAGCTCCATCCAGATATGTTGAAAAGAATCATCCTGAATCTCAAATTTTGGGAAACAAGGAATCAGGTGTACAAACAAGGAGGACTCTTGTGGGATCTTCTAGCTATCTGGCATTTCTATCCACAATTGAACCACACAATGTCAATCAAGCTAGCAAAGATGAATGTTGGACTCAAGCCATGAATGAAGAGCTTGATCAAATTGAGAAGAATCACACTTGGCAATTGGTACCAAGACCACATGATAAGAATGTCATTGGAACTAAATGGATATTCAAGAACAAGTTAAATGAGAATGGGGATGTTATAAGAAACAAAGCTAGACTGGTTTGCAAAGGGTATACTCAACAAGAAGGTATAGACTTTGAAGAAACTTTTGCTCCTGTAGCTAGACTTGAAGCTATAAGAATGTTTCTTGCTTTTTCAAGTTCTCAACAAATCAAAGTTTATCAAATGGATGCCAAATATGCATTCCTCAATGGTGATCTAGAAGAAGAAGTTTATATAGAAAAACCAGAGGGATTCATTTTGGGAAATGATAAGAATCTTGTTTGTAAACTTAAAAAGGCTCTATATGGTCTCAAACAAGCTCCAAGGGCATGGTATTATCGTCTTGACAGATATCTTCATCAACAAGGATTTTCAAAGGCGTCTGCTGATAGCAACTTATACACAAAGACTGAAAATGATAAACTATTGATTGTGGTTGTTTATGTTGATGATATCATTTTTGGGAGTAATGAAGAATATATGAGTCATAAATTTGCTTCTATCATGCAGCAAGAATTTGAAATGTCCCTACTAGGTGAACTAACATTCTTTCTTGGCTTACAAGTGCATCAAACTACAGATGGTATATTCCTATCACAAGAAAAATATCTTAAGAAAATTCTGAAGAAGTATGGCATGGAAGAATGCAAACCTATAAGTACACCAATGATAACCGGATGCAATCTCAGTTCTCATGATGATTCTCCCACGGTGAATCAACCAGAATATAGATCAATGATAGGAAGCCTACTTTATCTCACAGGGACCAGACCGGATATTATGCATGCTGTTGGGATTGTTGGATGATTTCAAGCTAATCCAAAAGAGTCTCATCTTCAGGCTGTCAAGAGAATATTCAAATATCTACAAGGAACTCAAGACTTTGGACTATGGTATCCAAAGAATGTTGATCTTACTCTACATGCTTACACTGATGCAGATTAGGCTGGAAATGTTGATGATCGGAAAAACACAAGTGGTGGTTCATTCTATATGGGGCCCCGGTTGGTATCTTGGTTCAGTAAGAAGCAAAGTTCTATTGCCTTATCTACTGCTGAAGCAGAATATGTGGCTGCCGCATCTTGTTGCACTCAACTCCTTTGGATGATGCAAACCTTGGAAGATTTTCAAATCAAATGTACTTCTCCTATCTCCATTATGTGTGATAATAAAAGTGCCATCAGTATCTCAAAGAATCCTGTTATGCATTCAAAGACCAAGCACATCCCCATCAAGTATCACTTCTTACGTGAACAAGTTCTTGAACAAAAGGTGAAGTTGGAGTATGTTCCCTCCAAAGAACAAGTTGCTGATATTTTTACCAAACCTCTGCCCAGGGAAGTGTTCGAATATCTCAGACAAAATCTGGGTGTTGTCTTTGCCTCTCAGAAGATCAGATCTGATTAAATTCAGAAGATTAAATTGGATATGCGGGTTTCTTTAAATACAGTCGCGTATATACGTGAGTTTATACACAGAAAGCCGCGTATGGTTGGTTGCTGACAATTTTTTATTGGGGTCAGCATTTCTCTGTGTTGTTTGGTATCTCTGATGCTGTTTGATGTCTCTGGTGGTGTTCCAGTTCTTATATATCTGTTTCATTCTCTATTATTGGGTAAATATGACTTGATGACTTGCTGATTGAAAGTGTTCAGGTTGCACAAGCTATGGAGGAGCCTTGGTCATATAGAAAGGAGACTTGGATGCACTGTTTCAGGGGGAGCACTAGCCTTGCTGAGTATAATGCATTTTTGGTAGTATGATGATTCTGAAATATAATATCTTTCTTGAGATCTTGTTGGTTTTTGTTACAAAAGGTCATTTTTGTAATTGGTTGAAAAAGGGCATGTTGAAACCCATGATGTAAATTTGTAATATTCAGTCATGTAAGGACTTGTTCAAATCTGTAAACCCACTTGGTTGGGTACTTTAGTTTCATATGTAAATCCACTTGGTTGGATCTGTGATGTAAGTATGAGTCCTTGGTGATAGGAAGGTCATAGAGTCGTGTACTTCATTGTAAAATATGTTTGAAGATTCAGCTTGAACTCAGGGGGAGCATGGTAACTTCAGTGCACTTCAGATCTGCAAAGCACTTTTTTCTACATAAGGAGAAAAACCTTGTGTTGGTTTTGGTCCGCCCTTTGCCCTTGATGACAAAGGGGGAGAGTGACATGTGACATGGTGTTTGAATAGAGGGAGAATATCATTATGCTTAATGTACCTATCTGATGTGGTGATCAAACACCATCGTGGTTGCCATCAAGTCCAAAGGGGGATATTGTTGGCAATATGATGCAGAGTGTTGTCCTTGATGGCAACCCACTTGATGAAGATGATGGCAACCTACTTGATAAAGTTGTCCTTGATGGAATGTGTCTTGATGAACTTGTTAAATGCTGTAAATCTGATGTATCTACAATGAGTACAGAAGGTAATGATGGAAGGAATGTCAGTATGTGCCAGAACATGATGAAAAGAGTATGTCTCAAGGCATACACAGATTTGTCTAGACGAAGTAGCGTATGCATGCGGGAAATAACGTGCCAAGTCGCGTATGGGAAAAAGCGCTCTAAATTTTTAAAACCAGGGGTAACTACCATGGTATTGACCCATTGTATTGAATGATGGTTCGCCTATGTAATCCTGTCCAGGAATACCATTGGAAGTTATGTGGTTTTGACTCATGGTATTGATGAAGGGTAACCCTATATAAGGAGAAGAAAATCATTGTGCAAAGTGTGTGCAAGTGGTCTGGGTTTTATTGAATACTTAACTCTAAAGTATATCTGCATGGTTGAACTCTGTTCTTAATTGATAGATCTGAAGTCTATGGTGCACCTATGTTCATAAAGAAGGTTCAAGATCTCTAGATCTATAAATGAGAATCTCAAGGATGATCTGAAAAGAAGTGAAGAAGACTTGGCGCAAATCTGTTGAAGAAATATGGGTAAGTTCATAGATCTGATCTGTTTTGTAAAACCTATATTTCTCAAATATATACGTAGGTTCAATGAATGAAAAGCGCGTGTATACGCGAATCTTCTTAATGAAAAGCGTGTATGGGCAGTCAGGGTTTCTCTGAAAAGTGTACAAATGTATATGCGGTTTCTTTTCATTGAAAGCGCGTACATACACGGATCCTCTTAATGAAAAGCCCATATGGCATCTAAACCAATGGTTGCTTAAAGGGTGAATGTGTTTCTGCATATCTATTCTAAAGTCTGGGTTGTCTCTGATGTCTGGTTACAGTGGTCTCACTGTTCTGTATGAAGCATTGGGCAAGAATGTTTGTTGAGAAGTAAAGGGTTGTGTTGAAGTTGTTTTGATCCAGTTTGAAAATTGATGAAACGTGGTCTGCAGTGAATCTGAGGGTTGAAGCCTTCAGTCCGAAAGAAGAAGCTTTCTGCCAGTAGAGGCTGGTGTGAATATTAGGGGGTAGTGGCTCCCTTCCAAGAGAGGCTGGTAAATGAGTGTAGGGGGTTGTTTCTCCCTTCCAGGTGAGGCTGGTAAACGAGAGAAGGTTGCAGCCTTCTACAGGTGGGTGCCTACGTGCTGGTATGAGTCTGCGCCAGTACATGTTGTAAGAAGTTTTCTTAATAATAAAGATTGAAGACTGAGACGACGACAACGGTGGTTTTCTCCCAAATTGGGTTTCCACCTAAAAATCCCGGTGTTCATGTGTGTTGCTTATGTGTGATGATTATTCTGTTCTTTCTACACCTGTTTACTGTTTCTTGAAATATCTGATGAATGAATAATGCAATGATCTGAGTTAAGAATTGAATGCATAATTAGATCTCTGGACATACGCGAGTTCCGTAAAGGATATCCGCGTATATACGCTAGTTGGCTTCATCAAAGTAGCGTATGGGTTTTTAGAAAGGATAAGTAAAAGCTTCATTGTCCTCTGGGCCGATCGATCGCACTCCCCTCTAGTATTTTTCCCAACATCATTCCCTCATCAAGGTTATCATTCTTCATTAGCTTGAGAAGAAGGAAATCTCTTGGGATACTTTTATTGCACATCCAGATTTCGCCACTGTTCCTTCATTCCATACATCTCCTTCACCTTCCACTCACCATCCTCCACCTTCTTCAAGCAAGCCCATTCCCAAGAAGCTCAAAATTCCCATTGAACAGGAAGAAGAGCATGATGAGGAAGAAGAGCATGAGCAAGGGGAAGAAGAGCAAGATGGGCAGCAACATGATGATGAATAGCAGCAAGATGAAGATGAACAGCAGCATCATGATGATGAACAACAACATGATGAAACAGGGCAGCAAGGGGAAGAAGAGCATGATGGAGAAGGGCAGCAAAGTGAAAAAGAGCACAGTGAGGTAGGGCAGCAAGGTGAAGAAGAGCACAGTGATGATATGTAGCATAGTGTTGAATAGCGGCGCCATGAACAAACTCAAAACAGTGAGGAGGGAAATGATGAATAAATTGAGCATTTTGATGAGGATATTGGTAGCCCTCACAGTAGCAAAAAATATGAAGATGAAGCCCAAGACATTGAAGAGACAGAGCCTCAAAGTAATAAAGAGAGAAAAGACAAGAGTAAAGAGGGAAGCCCTCAAAAAGACATGCAAGAAGACAGTCAAAGCATTCATGAAGAAGCTCAAAACAGTGGCAAGGATGATGAGGAAAGTAACAAGGGCAAAGAGCCAATAGAGCATGTGCTAGCTGTCTCTCCTAGGCAAGGGGCCATGCTTTCTTCTCCAAAAGTGGCCAAGCCCCAAACATCAAGGAAAAGGGTGCCTAAAACTATAACTCCAAATGTTACTAGGGCCCTCCGAAGCAAGGGGAAATTGCCCAAGCATCCCATTGTCGATTTACCCATGAGGAGGAAGACCAAGAGAGCCACCCAAAGCAAGGGAAAGGAGAAAGAAGAAAGCAGCCATGAAAATGAGAGGGACTTTGACATAATTCAAATCCAAAGTGATGATAGCGACAATGAGGCCCGAATCCTAGAGACTCTCTTGATCAATAGAGAAAGCCAAATTGATGCTTCAGGGCAGATCTAGAGAGGGCTAGAAACTTCAATCACTTTTTGCAAATACAAAATAAATAGATGAGTGTCCACATGGCGGTATATGAGACATGAGCCATCAAATATAAAAAGGAGGCCTCCAAGGCGCAAGTTAAATTGGAAGAACTCATAGGTGAGTTCAATGATAGCGAATATGAAGATCAGCCCAGGAGAAAGAGGCCAAGAACCATGGGACTCAGAAGAGCCCTTGAGAAACAAAAGGAGGAAGAAGCTGCCCTTCTCCAATCTATTCCTCTCACTACTTTGTTCACCCAAGATATATAGAACAATCGAGAAGCATGGCTCGAGAGGGTGAATTATCACTTGGAAAAGAAGTTGGAGAAGACCAATAGAGATTTTGACCTTCAAAGGAGGATGACCTGGCACTATAAGAAGCTCAATCAGTTCGCTCGGCGGAAATTGAAGGTCACACAGGAAAAACTCAAGGAAGCTCAAAGGAGGCGTCGGGCACCAAAATTGAAGAAAGACACCTCAAAGCTCCAAATTTTGGCCTCATCTTCACAACATGTTTCTGAAAACCCTTGAGGGTCATGCTCACCAAAATTGGGCGAAATTCAACAAGTTTTGGTTTTTTGTCATTTTTGGGTTTTTGGCTAAAAATCATGGGCATCGCCATTTCTGTTTGGGACATCCTCAAAGGATGAAAATGGTATCATTGGATGCCATAATTTCAGGGGCATCTACTCAATGATTTTTATATCAATTGAAGATGATTTTCTCCCCCAAAATGGTGAAAAACACTCACTCTTTCCACACTCAGCCCCGTTTATCAGCAAAGTCTATTTTTTAGGTTTTTACACACAGGTTAGTTTTTTATGGAATTCCAGTTATTATTTTGGAGAAAACTAAGCATTTTCAAAATATAGACATTCATATCTTTTCAACGATCCATAACGGGCCTCATTTCGACATCGAGAAGGCCTCCAAAAGTTGTCGGCAATACATAGGACTTTCTGTTGATATATTTCTTAAGTATTTTTGTGAAAAATGTACCTTTATAAAGTGACTTTTCCTCATGTGCGTTTAGCTATTTTTGGGCATGATTAGTTATGAAAATTCAATATATTTTCCTTTTTTAGCATTTTTGAGATATTTTACTAGATATTTTTTGCCTTGGGCTTTGCAAAGCCTCAAGGACAAAATCAGATATTTTTGATGGGCCAATGAGATTGCAAGTTGCACTAGGAGGTTTTCCCTCATCTTGGCCTATATATTCCATGAGAATTCATTGTAAACAAGGCTGAAATTGATGAATAGAAGCAATATATGGTTATAAAAGCTTGGAAGAAACACTTGTCTCATGCATTTGATAGTTTCTTGAATGTTTTTGGATGATGAAGGAGGTTTGTTATTGGATTCCTTGACTTGGTAAAATGGTATAGTGTCCCTCTCTGTTATGCTTCTTAATTTTCGTTCATAATTCCATGTTCTTGCTTGCTATAAGATAGTAGAGAATAGATTTGAGACATGCCCTTGGAGGCACCTCAAATTTCCTGTTTCTTTATAGCTTCTATGTTTTCTTCCTTCTTAGTCATATCAAAGAATCCTTGATTGATCTTTGATAAGTGAAGAAATTGTTTTCTTGTTTCATTTATGGTTTTATGCATACTAAGTATGATTCATGGTATGCCCTGCTTACTCATGGCTAGTCATAGCTCCACCTCTGAAACCTTTCTTTGATTATTTGATTGTCATTTGTTGAACCAAAGAGGTCTTGTACTGATCTTGCCCTTTGCCTAAAACTATGCAATCTTACTTTCAAAGTGCCCAATAGCTTGAAATACTATGCTTAAGCATTTCCTCATAGTGATTTGAGTTTTTTGTTTGTCTTAAATGTATTTCCCCAAAATCTGATAGCCATTTCCTAAAGTTAGAGAGTCATATATCTCTATGCATGGCTTGAAAGTTTCTTTCTATGCATTGATCAGTTTATATTTACATTTCTCATGATTAATGGTTAGCCCTACCATGTTTATGTCAGCTATTAAGCTATTTATGTTTGAAATCCTTTGTTCTTCACAAATTTAGTGTCCATCTCACTCCATTTTACCCAAAGATCTGTTTTACCTCAATCAAATTGGCCCTTCAACAACCTTGTATCACCATTTGAAAGCTTTCTTGACCTTTTCGACCCCATAGCCCAGTTGATCTGACATATTTTTACCTATGTTAGTCTTTGATCATTTCATCCCTCACAAACCTAAAAACAAAAACCAAAAACCTACTTCATAACTAGCCTAAAATCAGAAACACAAGAAGCAAACACACAGATATCCCTTACACAAATAGAGAGAGCCCTCTCTGAATCCAGGAAGGCTAGGTCCTTGGGCTCTAAATATTGGTTTGATGTTACACTGTCATTTGGCTTTCCAATCAGCCAAATCACGGGACCCTAACATATAGCGGTGGAAGTTTTATTTATAGATTAATGGTTTTGCATTCGGGGGTTTGGGGAGGCTAGCCCTGAAGGGCCAACCTCCCCTTCCATGTGCCCAAGCGTTAGAACCATGGCCCGGCTCTTACCATTGCAACAAACTTAACCATCGCGAAAATTTTTGTTCACATGTGTTTAAACCCGCAGCATAATTTTTTTAAAACTAGCGGCTATTGAAACCGTAAACACCAGCAGAAAGGTTTCGAAGTTTGTTCACATGCGGGAGTGGCATCAAATTCCATGGGTTGCGGAATGTTGCCACTCCAGATTCCAAAACCGTTCGGCAGAGTTTAAAACCATTAGTGTGGAGGTTACATCAGGGTCGTTATGTGACCACCCCGCCATTAACACTTAAATGTTAAGTTAAAATGTTCAACTATATTTGGAGTGTGCCCCTATTTTTAGGGGATTTGTTAAATTTAACTGCAACTAACTGCCTGTTCTCCACATTTAGTGGAGCTTTTCTAGCTGTCATTAGGGAAAATGCATTGGGAGGTCAATTTTCAACCAATTTTGGTGAAACAAGAGTCTACCTAGACTAATTTGCACATTCTGGAGCCATTGGTGCAGAGAAAACAACCATTATAGGCCTAAAAACATATGTAATTTAAAATTTTGAGGATAATGACAAAGACAGACATGCCATTGGGAGCTGGACCATTAGATGTAGCCCAGGAGGGGTGAACTGCTTCATCATGCCTACTGTGTAAAACTTATGTGTGAATTTTTTTCTCTGTTATGCACTACTGTTCAGTGATTTTAAGCCTTATTTAAATGCTTAAAGTTCACTAATTCATCTAATTTTCATGGTTAAAACTCTCATTTTTAAAGAAAACATATGGAGACAATTTGTACATTTTTATTTAACTGAAAGGACACTTAGCACACCAAAACTATTACACTCCTTTCAAATCAAGTTGGTATCAGAGCTAGATTTTTATCTCTGGTGTTTTTATGTGCAAGGATTTGTTAACTTTTTGCAAGGGTTTTCATGCTTACTAGGCTCAAGCTTTAGAGAAGAGAAGGCAAATTGGTAGAAGCAAGAGGTTCTCAAAGTGAGCCATAGCAAAGGAGGGCAATATTGCCACATTCTCCACCACCCAGTTCACCTCCAAAAGAAGAAGAAGCAGCATCAGGCATGCCTCCAGGAGAAGAAGAAACCCATGAAGAGATGGATCCCAAAGAGGAAGAAAGAGTGTTCAGGAAAGCATTCCTTGACATGATTGAAATGGTGAGAGTCCTTTATCAAGAAATGAATAAAAGACTAGAAGAAGGATCCAAAAATCACAAGGAAGGTTAGGGATCATCAGGAGGTCACAATGATGAATATAAATTAAAGAAGGGAAATGGAGGAAATGGAGGCAGTGGAAAGTCACCATCATCACCCTCACCTTCATCCTCATCATCCTCTACTTCATCTTTAGTACATCAACCATCTAAGTCAAAGAACACTGGTAAAAGACCCTTTTCTAAAACTTGATGTTAAGTTTGAATTTCCAATGTTTAATGGTGAAGTAAATGCATAAAATATTGATAATTGGATTAGGCAATTGGAGGTTTATTTGAGAATTCAGAACTTTCATGATGATGACACCAAATTCCAACTAGCTTCATTGAGGATGGAAGGTGCAGCTCTTGTTTGGTGGGAAGCCAAGACAAAGGAGGAGATCAAAAAGCATGGTAAGATTATTCTATCATGGACCAATTTCATTACTGCAATAAAACAATATTTTTATCCATTAGCTCACATGCAAAAAGCCATAATGAACTGGCAAAAATTGAGACAATTGAAAGGACAAAATGTACAAGACTACACCCAAGAATTTAGGAGAAGATCTCTCTTATTAGGGGTAGATTTTCAGAGTCAATATACTTTTCTCAAGTACATATGGGGCTTACATAACTACCTTAGACATACTATCCTCATGTTTAATCCTACAAGCCTAGATGTGGTATGTGTTCAAGCTACACATTTAGAAGCTAAAGGGAAAAATACTTTTGAAGAGGGTAGAAACAAACCTTTTAAGGGGAAAATCAAAGAGAAGACCTCAAAAGGAAAAGGAAAAAAGAATGAATCTGTCAAGAAAGAGGGACATAAATTTTTTTGTAAACATTATTCAAGAGATGGCCATGAAGAGAAAAATTGTTGGAAATTACATCCTGAAAAGAAACCCAAATTTAACAAAAACAAAGGGAAGCAGAAAACTGCAGCTACTACTCAACATGAATTAGGAGAGGATTCATGTGATGAAACTAAAATTACAGCCATGGGATTGAAGAACGTGAAGGGGAAAGAAACTGAAACAAAACCCAGTACTAGTACTTCAAACTATCACATAGAAGCTCCAAATGAATAAGAGAGAATTGAACTATTTCATGTGAGGGTCATATCCAAACAAACGAAGATTGATACATTGTTTGACAGTGGTTCAGAAGCGAATTTAATCTTTGAAGACTTGGCCAAGAAACTTAAACTTGAGACCATTCCACATCCAAAACCATATCCACTTGGGTGGATTTGTAAGGATGCAAATTTACAAGTTTCAAATAAGTGCATATTGCACTTTGCAATAACTGCACATTTTGTTGACACAGTTGAATTAGATGTGGTTCCGCTAGATATTACAGGTGTTGTGTTGGATAGTCCTTACTTGTATGACAGGAAAGTTGTATTCCATCTCCATAAGAACAAATACCATTTATTCAAATATGGCAAGGAGCACATTGTTAGAGCACATCGCAAGAAGACAAATATTATGATGTTAAATGCTGGACATGTAAAAAGGTTGGTGAATTCAAGTAAGAATTTTGTTCTTCTAATGATTAAGCCTAAAGCTGATATCAATCATGAGTCATTTGAAGAGTATGATCCTAAGTTGAAATCCGATTTATATGATGTAGTTGATGCACATCATGAGATGTTTCAGGAGCTAATATGATTTCCACCTAAAAGGGAGATTCAACATGAGATTCATTTTCAACAAGATTGTCCTCTTCCAAAAATCGGCATGTATCGCATGTCAATAATGGAGAATGCTGAAATAAAGAGGCAAATCAAGGAATTGTTGGACAAGGGACTCATAAGGCCAAGCACTTCGCCATGCGGTTCACCTATAGTCCTGATTCCAAGGAAATATGGGACTTGGCGCATGTGTGTCGACTTCAGACCTTTGAACAAGATAACGATAAAGAATTGATACCCTCTCCCAAGGATAGATGATTTGTTATGTCAGCTGAAAGAAGCAAAGTATTTCACTAAGTTGGATTTATGAAGTGGATTTCATCAAGTAAGAATTGCGGAAAGTGACATATGGAAGACTGCATTCAAAACCAAACAAGGACTCTTTGAGTGGTTGGTTATGCCGTTTTATTTGTGTAAAGCACCACCAACTTTCATGTGTGTGATGTATAATGTTTTGCATCCATTTCTTGATGAATTTTTGATTGTGTATTTATATGATAAAATCATTCACATAAAAAAAAGAGAAGAGCATGTCTTGCATATTAAAAGGGTACTTGATGTTTTGAAGAAAGAGCAATTATTTCTTAAGATGTCTAAGTGTGAATTTGGAAAGACTTCTCTGGTTTATTTGGGACACATTGTAGGAGGAGGCACATTGAGAATTGATCCTTCTAAAGTGGAAGCCATTGTGAACTGGCCCACTCCCAAATCAGTAACCAAGGTAAGCAGTTTTTTAGGTGCAACTCAGTATTGGAGAAAGTTTATTGCTAACTTTTCTGCCATAGAAGCTCCTATGCATGCAATGACATGTGTGAAGAAAGGATTCCAATGGGGAGGAAAATAGCGGCAAGCTTTTGAAGCTTTAAAAGAAAAGATAATTTCAGCTACGATTCTTGCATTATCGTATTTGAGAGAGTCATTCGAGATACATACCAATGCTAGTGATTGTGCCATGGGCACAGTACTTTTGCAGCATCGTAAGCCTATCACTTTTCATTCTGAAACATTCAATGGTGATGTAATCAATTATCTAACATATGAAAAGGATTTGTATGCGTTGGTACAAAGCATCAAGAAGTGGAAACACTACTTTATGGGTAAAGAGATGATTATTGATACCAATCACCAACCGCTACAGTACTTGCAGTCACAAACAAAATTGCAGCAATCACGACATTTCAAGTGGATGGGATTTATTTAACAGTTTCACTTATTTATAAGGTACAAGAAAGGTATTTTCAATAAATTTGTTGATATTATTTCAAGGCCAATTATAAGTTCTTCTACTTTTCTTAAAAATGATTCTATTGTGCATGAGAGTTACATAGAACAGTATGCATCTGATGCTGATTTTAAAGACGTGTATGCTAGTTTAAGTGAAGGAAATCAAGTTGAGGAAAATGATTATCACATGCATAACAATTTGTTGTTTCATTTGGGAAAGTTGTGTATACCACAAGGAGAGAGACTTAGTGTCATGAGATAGGCTCATTCATCTCTTATTGTTGGTCACTATGGGGTAAGAAAAATAGTGGTGCATCTACAGAGGTATTGTTATTGGCCTCGCATGATAGATAGCGTGTCATTTTATAAGAGGATGTTCTATTTGTGCAACATGCAAGCCTAGAAATATGAAGCTTGGGTTGTATACGCCACTATCGGTACCATCAAGACCATGGGATAGTGTCTGCATGGAATTTTTTGGAGGTCTACCTATGTCAAGGAAACATCATGATTATATTTATGTAGTTGTGGATAGATTCAGTAAAATGTGTATACTTATGCCATGTAAAAAAACCATTACTGCTGAAAAAACTGTTGAACTTTATTTTCAACATGTATTGGTTCATTTTGGTTTGCCAACTTCTACTTTTAGTGACAGGCATTCCAGGTTCGTTGGGAATTTTTGGTCCAATCTTTGGAAGATGATGGACACAAAGTTGAAAAAGAGTACTGCTTTTCATCCACAAACTGATGGCCAAACCGAGGTGGTGAAAAAAACCATTGTGCATCTATTGAGAGGATATTGCAGCAAACATCCCAAGTTGTGGGATGAACAACTGCATTACATTCAGCATGCTTACAACCAAGCCAAGAACTCTTCTACAAATACTTCACCTTTTGAAGCCTGCTTTGGGTATTTTCCAAAATCGCCATTAGACTTCATCTTTGAGAAGGATGTTGCAATTGATGGGAATAGTGATATTTCCAAATCTCGAAATTTCATTGAGAAAATTCATATTATTCATCAACAAGTTCAAGAACAACTTGAGAAGAGTCAAATCAAGTACAAGGAGAGGCATGACAAACATAGAGTTGATCACAAGTTTCAAGAAGGAGATGACGTGTGGTTTCACATAAGCAAAGAAAGGATGCATGGAGAAGGTAAAAAGCTCAAGCCTATTCATTATGGTCCATTCAAGATTATTAAACAAGTTCGTAATAATGCATTTCAACTTGAATTTCCTTCATATATGCAAATGTATTTCGTTGTCAATGTGGAGAATTTATGTTTGTATGAGCCTCCATTAATTGATGATCAAGGGAGTGACATTCAGTTGCCATCAATAGAAGATTCCTCACCATAATTTCTAGACGAGCTCAAGGAGGATGCCATCTTTGATAGGAGGACACACACTTATAAGAGAGGAAGTGTCGATTGTCCTTGGATTGGGC
Source organism: Pinus albicaulis (assembly GCA_034641835.2). Taxonomy (NCBI): domain Eukaryota; kingdom Viridiplantae; phylum Streptophyta; class Pinopsida; order Pinales; family Pinaceae; genus Pinus; species Pinus albicaulis. Next base: position 827,786,210 of record CM076572.1, on the reverse strand, counting down.
TCAAGGGCAGCAAACCAAGTAAGGCAAGATGGATGGAAGTGGAAAAGGTGAGGGAGTTCTTCCCTCATCTTCTGAACAGGTGATTAAAGTGTTTTGGAGTCCAAAAGCTTCCCAATGGGGAGGTGTGATCAGGAGATCATGTCTTATGCTAAAAAATGAAAGTGCTCGAAATAGGTCCAAACCTGAGCGACCAGAAAGGTCTCGTCGTTGCGATTCTGGCGCCGTGAACGGTTCGAAAAATCGATGTTGTATCAGGAAGATATCGCATTCTATTCATTTTCCCAAACAACAAAATTTTGGTAACTAAATGCCCAGTCAGCATGCAGGTACATTCAGTAGGTATATACTTGGAATATTCCATTTTTATTCAACCAACAGAATTGTGCCATGTGGCTCAATCTAGGTCGTTGGATGTTGATGATACGTAGGAATTTGGGTCGTTGATGAGATTTTGATTAGCCAATGGTAGAGAGACACGTGGCAAGCTCAAAGGCCGCCATGTGTCCTCAAAATGGTTGATTAAATTTTTTTGGAGCTCTAGAGGTTCGAATAGCCAACCTCCTGCCCGTAGAAAAGTCTTCTTAGTAGCTCACCTACATGTTGGTTCTTAAAAGTATAGGGGCAGAAGTTTTATTTATAGATTAATGGTTTTGCATTTAGGGGTTTGGTGAGGCCATCCATCCCTTCCATGTGCCCAAGCACTGGAACCATGGCCTGACTCTTACCATTGTAGAAAACTTAACTTTCGCGACAAAGTCTGTTCACATGAGTTTAAACCCGTAGCATAAAAGTTTTAAAACTGGCGGCTATTGAAACTGTAATCACCGGCGGAAAGGTTTTGAAGTTTGTTCACATGCGAGAGTGGCATCAAATGATGTGGGTTGCAGAATGTTTCCACTCTAGATTCAAAAACCGTTTGGCGGAGTTTAAAACCATTAGTGTGGAGGTTACGGTAGGGTCGGTATGTGACCACCCTGCCATTAAAACTTAAATGTTAAGTTAAACCGTTCGACTATATTTGGAGCGCGGCCCTATTTTTAGGGGATTTATTAAATTTAACTGCAGCTAACTGCCTATTCACCACTTTCAGTGGAGCTTTTCCAGCTGTCATTGGGGAAAGTGCATTGGGAGGTCAATTTTCGACCAATTTTGGTCAAACAAGAGTCTACCTAGACTAATTTAAGCATTTTGTAGCCATTAGTGTAGAGAAAATAGCCATTAGAGGCCTACAAACATATGTAATTTACAATTTTGAGAATAATGACAAAGAGGGACATGCCATTGGGAGCTGGACCAACAGATGTAGCCCAGGAGGGGTGAACTGCTTCATCATGCCTACTATGTAAAACTTATGTGTGAATTTTTTTCTCTGTTATGCACTATTTTTCAGTGTTTTTAAGGCTTATTTACATGCTTAAAGTTCACTAATTCATCTAATTTCATGGTTAAAACTCTCATTCCTTAAGAAAATATATGGAGACAATTTTTACATGTTTATTTAACTAAAAGGAAACTTAGCACAACAAATTTAATACACTCCTTTCAGATCAGTGATTTCCATTGATTACCTGAAGGATGCTATGAATAGACTGAAGGTGTTAAAGAAGGAAATTTCCTTTGTTATGAAATCCTTTTGATGCGAAGAAGTCTTTCCAAGGAATGGATCAACTAAGGGACTACGAATTATAGAAGGGTATGCCTGAACTTGTAAGGTGACTGGCTGCACGAAAGGGGATCAAATCACTGAGGGATTGGGAAGCAGAGAAGCGAATGCCACAAATTATTTTTTATTCTTGAAAAATTTCATGAGCATTGATGATCTAGGAATCAGAAGCACATTGGAGGTGTTATGGGAAGAAATGGGTTGGGATTTTTTCACTTAAGGAATAACGATCACAAAGTAAATTAGCACTTAAAGATGAATTCTTGTAGCACTCCAAGAAAAGTAAACCTAGCAAGCTGAAATTAGGTTTAGTAACAACACCAGGAAAACTGCAAAGGAGCCACAAAAAGTGGATGATCCAAGAAAATTTTCATTTCCATTTAGTTATTGAGAAAGAAAACTGTATTTATATAAAATGTAATTGTAAGTGAGCTACATTATAAATCCCACAATGATTTGTGTTGGGATTGAGCATGTTTTGCACTTTTTTCAATATTATATCACTAAGGAAAATGTTCGTCAATGGGGGAAGTGTTGTCATAGCCCCAAACTAAGTCCTCTTCATTTTAAATATTTAATATACTTTGATTATAATTAAATTTTATTGAGAATTATGACATTGATTCGAGAGTTTGAGGAAGGAGGTTGCTTTGTATTTGAAAGATGATTGAGATTTTTTTTTATAGCCATGAATTGCTAGAAGGCATGCTTTAAATTGGACTCATCATATCAGTTAATGGAGTTACATAAGAGGATAAAGGAACCATGCCTACCTTGGAAAAATTCACAAGGTAGAAAGGAAAAAAATTAATGGTGATGGGTTGCATTAGCAGCTAGAATAATTGAAGTCAACCAATAGGAAGTGGGTGGAGAAAGTGTTAGCATAACAACATCCCCACATCCACTCAAGTATAATAGAACCACCATGCCCGAGGGGAGAAGACATGTGACTAGAGTGTCTACCATGCAATCGAAAATTATTGTAGCATGGTAGTGTAAAAGACCACAAAGGACAGGATAAAAAATTCCTCACGTTACCATGCACCAAGGGAAGACTATTTATATATATAGGGAGAGAAACATAGAAAACATGGGAGAAATGTTGAGAAATGATAGAAAGAAAAAGGAGGAGAAGCTTTAAGGAAGAGGATGGAAAATTAAATGACTACGCTATAGAAAATATAAAGCATAATGCATGAGAAAAGGATCAGAAAGCTTTGTGCTGCTACCGAAAGGTAATGAGGAGAGTTATAATTCACTTGGGCATTGGGAGGTGGTAAGGATATCTCTCAGGCGAGGACAATGGTCTTTGGATTCCATGTAATACTGGAAAATGGAGACAATTTTCTTTGGATTTCCTTGACAACATGCGTGTAAGCTTGTTCCTTGGATTCCTGGTAAGGAGAGTTATTTAGCCTCCTATGCATATTTTTTGGTTTTAGAGTGGTTTCTAGATTCCCGAGATTGGGTGCAACCATGGAGTGAAAGAATTGTTTAGGGTGGAAGAATTAAGCCTCTATATTCCATCATTAGGTTTAGGGTGGATGTAGTGAGCCTCTGGATTCCTAATTTTAGCTTGAGATGGTAGAGCTATAATTCTTATTTAGGTGGTTGAAGGGTGGATGTGGTGGACCTTTGGATTCCATGTGGGTAACTAAATGCACTAAATAATTGAAGGGAGGAAGTGGTGGACCTTTGGATCCCCTGTGAAAAACTGAATGCACTAAGTAGTTGGTGGGTGGAGGTGGATGGTCCTTTGGAGTCTCTATTTAAACTAACATAATTGGTTTAATCCCTTAATCACTCATCCTCCAGCTCTAGAATATGGCTCGAGGGTGACTACTACAAGAAATTCTTGGCTGGAGTGTGTCTAAGGTTGGGTGAAGATTCAAAGTCCCAATCCCAGTTGTCATACCTTCCAACTTCTAATATAAGTGATACTCAAAATCTTGCACTTGAATGTTTAAAATGCCTCTACTATGTTGGCTTAAGGCATGTGTTGCTATTGATTCAATTTGCAAGCCCAGTGCTTGTGATATTTTATGGAATGTGATTTTTTGCATCCTTAAGGAATGTTTATATCCTGTGTAAATACTGAGTAAATGAATGGATTCATGTATGTATTCATGAGCTTATTTTTATTCTTATCATTAGCCTAAAAGGCCTGAATATTTTTTAACTATTATGAGCTTGAAATGTTTCCAGTGGGCCTTGGAGTAAATGAATGGACAAATATATGTTGTATTTGTTATGAAATTAAAAAATAATTGGCTATTAAGCCCTATTTTAACATTACTAAGTTGAGAAAGAATAAATTGATATATATAGGGTGTTGAATAGGATGGGCCAAGCCATGTTTAAATCTTAGGAGAGATATGACATATATTAAAACTCGAGAGGGATAGCTCTATGGAGCTTCACAATACATAAATATGTATGGCCACACCAGGGAAAATTTGAGGGGCTAATATTCATAGGTGGGATAATTTTCCATGTTTTTTTCCATAAAAAAAGATTTCGCCAATTTCCATTTTTTTCTAAAAATGATTCACCCAAATTTTATACTATAAAATTATTTTACCTTAAAAATTTCCAAAATTTTACAAAAAAAATATAAAATCATTATAAATTTTAATATTTTTACAAAATTATCTTCAAATATTTTATAATTTGCATGTTAGCGACTAGTAATATTTGCTAAGGTTTATAAACTTTAAAATAAATTTGGATCCTTAAAATTTCCCCTGGGCCACATGGTGCTGAGCCTTAATGAATTAAAGGCCTAACCCTCGCATTGTAATAGGAAAAATGTGATAGAACCATTATGAACAAACATTGAGGGCATGGAAAATCCCCATACATCCACATATTCACATTTTCCATGGGTTGGAAGTTTAGGGCCTGAAGGGACAAGGGGGCTCAAGCCCTAAGCGCCATGTGTTAAGGTGCCACAACCAACAGAGGTGAGGAAAATCCATCATGAGATAGGAAATTTTCCATCCCAGAATAATTACCCCAGATAATTCGAGCATGGGCTGGTTCAAAACTTGTCGGGATTAAATTTTGGGATGGTGTGGCATCATGGAGACCTCCCATATTAACTCGTTCATTGGATTGGTGTACGTGCTTTCCACCATTGGATGGAACCTAGATAAAATTTCCCTGGAGGTTTCAAAGGGGGGCTAGGGAAAAAATCCCATGATTTAAGCATCAGGAAGACGTGGCACAGTGGGGCTAATGGTTGGTGTATCTAGTGAAATTGAGGCACAGGGACTGTGTTCAATTATCATGAGAAAATGAATTTTACCCATAGTTTAGGACTGGCGGAACCCATGACCAACATCAAAAGTGGCGTGGCCTTAGGGTGATGTGGAAACTTGGGAGTCGAACACATGTTAGTTGAATTCAAGGTCTTTTATGGGGCCACATGGCACGCCTAATGTGGAGCCATGTGGAAGGGTGACATCACCCTGACACCTTGTTCCTGATGATTTCATGTAGTGATGGGTATAATTCTATCGAGATATTATTGTTGGGGTTAGGTGGAAGTGGTGGAGCCCACAAGTTCATAGACATGAGTGAAGGTGTAGGAGGTTATAAGTCCAAGTCACCCTAGTGGTTTGAACACATTCCAAAGGGAAAAGGCCGAGATAGTGTGACAGGGGAAGAGACAAGCATGCGATTGTAACCAAAGGTTTTGGGACCCATGGAGTATGGGTCCTCGAAGGGATCCACGTAACCCCAACACCTAGAACCCTATGATTCTATGGTGTTGGGTGCAGAACTCGTAGGATTTTATCTTCGAGTGAGCTGGAAAGGGTGGCCCACATGACGTACATGTTATAATTAATTAATATATATATACATACTAGTATGGGTGTGTTAAGAGCTAGGATCGTGGAAGGTTTTAACACGACATGAGTGGGTTGATAGGTAACATAACGTGACATCAATCATGAAGGGGTCAACAGGTACCATGTGGGAAATTCCATGTATGGCCATGTGGGCTCCACATAGGTTCCATGTGGCAAGCCAAAGTGACATGGCACTATCTAATAGGCCAATATTTGAATGGCCATATATTTGGATTCAAGAGTCAGATTGAGGAAATTTGTATATCGTTGGAGAGGTCTCTATGAGATGAATGAAAAAATGGCATTCATTTTAAGTTTTAAGTTGAAAAAGATAAAAAATTTAGACCCCATTTACATAACTAGACATTGGAGGTCAGGTCATCAGAGTAACTGCCTCATTCTACCCTTAGGAGGTGTTAGGGATAGTAGGGGTATGTTATACATTGATCCAAAATTGGTTGAGAAATTTAATTTAAAGAAAACTAAGCATCATGAATCATAATTAGTTCAGCTGGCTGCAAGTGCAAAGAGGAAAATTACAGAGCTAGTGAAGGAATGTCCTATCAGCATAATGGGTTGAATACAAAGGAAAAATTGAATATAATTTCTTTGGGCTCTTATGATTTCCTTATTGGCATGGAATGGAGGGAAAAGAATCATGTGGTTTTAGACCATTATAAAAAATATTGTATTTGTTTTGATGAGGAAGGAAAACATAAGTAGGTGCAGGGGATACCAAGGTTGATATCCATTGGGGAAGTATCAATTATGTAGTTGAAGAAAAAATTTAGAAAGGGGTGTCAAAATTTTGAAACTCACTTAGGGGATGAAAATATGGATCAGAAATCAAATTTAGATAAATTAACGAGTAATAATTGAATTTTTAGATGTATTTTTTGAGGTTATGAGATTTTCTCCAAGGAGAGATATATATTTCTCCATTGATTTGGTTCCTATAGTTTCTCCGGTATCTAAAGAAACTTACAAAATGAGTACTCCAAAACTCAAGGAATTGAAAATGCAGCTGGAAGATCTATTAAAGAAAGGAGAGATACACCCCAAAGTATCGCCCTAGGGTCCTCTGTTCAATTTTGTCAAAAATAAAGATGGTACATTGTAGTTGTATGTTGATTTATAACAATTGAATAAGGCCATAATTAAAAATAAATATCCTTTGATAAGGATATATGATTTATTTGATTAGCTCTAGGGAGATAAAGTATTTTCCAAAATTTATTTTAGATCAAGCTATCACTAGCCGTCGATTAAAGACGATGATATCAACAAGACAACTTTTCAAATTCATTATCGCCATTATGAGTTCGTGATGGTGGCTTTTCGATTATCCAATGCACCGAGAGTCTTTATGTGCTTGATGAATGACATATTCAAAAATTATTTAGATAAATTTGTAATTATTTTCATGTATAATATTTTTTTATCTTCCAAGTCTAAAGAAGAGAATCGGAAAAACATTTGAGGCGAGTTCGATAAGTGCTCAGGGAGCATCAACTATATGCTATGTTAGGTAAATGGTTGTTTTACCAGAGGAAGATACATTACTTGGGTCATACTATTTCCGAGGATGGAATAGTTCTGGATTCATAAAGTATTAAGGCCATCAGAGAATGGGAAACACCTAAAATTGTAACCAAGGTGAGGTAATTTATGGGCCTAGCTAGTTATTATAGGATATTTATTGAAGAGTTTTCCAAGATAGCCCATCCCATCGGTACATTGTAGGGGAAGGGTGTGAAGTTAAAATGATCACATAAGTGTGAAGAAGCCTTTCAATATTTAAATTATTTGTTGACCAAGGCTCTAGAACTAAAAATTTCAAATCCAAATGAATATTTCATGGTATGCAGACACATGTAGGGAAGGACTGGGAGGAGTCGTTACGTAGAATGGCCATGTAATTTTCTATGAATCTAGAAAATTAAAAGATCGTGAAAGGAATTATTCTACACATGATTTGGAACCAACGACCATAATTCATGACCTTGAGATGTGGAGACATTACCTCATGGGACAAAGGTTTGAGTTGCAGACTGATCAGTATGGGTTATGACAATTATTTGAGGAAACAAATTTAAATTCCTAAGAAATTAAATGGTTGGAAATGCTATCCAAATATGACTTTGAAATCAAGTATATTAAGGGAAATGAAAATAAATTCTTTGATACACTCAGTTAGAGGGTGCATATTATCCATGCCACAACAATAAGCGTTGGTAGGGCTAGTTTAATGAAAATAAATGTAGAATCTAGGAATTTAGACTAGTTGTATATTGAGATAAAAGGTAACCTAAAACAAGAGATTGTGTAGAAAAATATAGATATTATGAGATGGGATTCTTCTCTATAAAGGAAAAAATCACGTGCCAAATGTACAAGAATTAAAATAAATATTTTTATAAAAAATGCACAGAGTGCCTTATGATGGGCACCCAAGTTACTAGAAAACTATTACAACAATTAAGAAACAATATTTTTGGCCAAGCTTGAAGAGGGAAGTTTCTAATTATATAGTCAGATGCATAAAATGTTAGATGGTTAATGTTGAGAATAAGCACCAAACTAGCTTGCTACAACAAATACCCATTCTTGAGTGGAAATGGGATGCTGTATCAATTGATTTCATTACCATTTTTCCCAGAACAATAATGGGTATGATTCTATAATGGTTAGGGTGGATAGACTCACCAAAGCTTTCCATTTTTTTCCTATGAAGTATATGCACTAGGAAAATAATATATTTGAGATTTATATGTGGGAAATCGCTAGACTACATTGAGTTCCAAAGGCAATTATTTTAGATAGAGATCCAAAGTTTACATTCAATTTTTGGATGGGTGTATTTAAAGGATTGGGTAATAATTTGAATTTTAGTATAGCAAACATCCAGAGTCTTATGGGATGACAAAGTGAATTAATTAGGTGATCGAAGATATGTTTTGGATATATGTGATGGATAATTCGTCAAGATGGGGAAACTACTGGCATTTGGTAGAGTTTGCATATAACAACAAGTATCAGGTATATTTTACTGATAATATCACTAAAATATATTTGTATATCATCCACATAGTTCCACTATCTAGAAATGGGATTTGGGCTATTATAATTTTGAGAATGGAGTGCATGGTATCACCTAGGGTTTCTTCTCTCTGCAAACTAGTGCTCAAAGTCACCATGGGAAAGTAGATCATGATACTCCAAGGTGGAGGTACACAATTTGTTGCCAATCCAAGGCTATAATATGAAAATTTAATTGTTTTTTTCCTTGATATAATGCATTACACCCATGGGTCTCATTTTCCTAGTCCCACAACTATGATATCTACTTATGTTCCAAAGGTTTTTTCATTATTCAATTTGATACTCATAAATATCTAGAGAATTTCGTAAAATTATTGGCCTTGGTTTTGGGGAAGAGTTTGTTTCTTTATCACCCCATGGTTCCATAATTTTGATTCCAAAAATATGGTGATCTCATCTATGTTGGTATGGGAAAGACTCCCAAATATTACCCTACCCTTCTGGCATCACAAGGTCATAGAGGAAATTGGAAAAAGTCTAGGAAAATTCAAAAAAATGGACCATGACAGAATAGAAAAAGGCCTATTTACCTTTTCTAGAATTTGTGTGGAGATAGACCTAAGAAAAGGTCTTCCTGAATGTATTCAAATGAAACAAAAAAAAAACTTTCAATGGACCAAATTTCTGGATTAAAAGAACATATCATTCAAATGTTGATTACGCTTTCAAATATGACATCTGCAAAAATCATGCCCTAAAGAAAAAAATAATCCAAAAAAGAATAATAGGTTGGCCCATAAGCAAAAAGTTTGTAAATCCTCTGATCCTCACGTATTAGAAGTATATGAAGAAGAAATAATGGAGAACCAATCAAACCATGCAGAAGTGGCCACATAAGCTTAGTGTTGAAGCCTAAAATTGTTCTTTTTAAATATACCTTTTTCCATCTCAATTCAATTTTTTGTCATCATTCTATAACAATCTCAGCATGTTTGAGGTCAAGTTCAACTTTTACAAAGGTATTAATCATCCATATTTTAATTATTTGTTTCTTAGTGAATTATAACAAAAGTATTCTTACATCAATAGAATCATGAACATTCTAGAACTAATATTTGTTTCCACATAAAATTCCATTGTTAGACATGTTGCAACGCTCCAATAAAGGAATGAAGACTATCAAATCATGAAAAATGGCTACCATATGAATAACCACCTACTAAAATCACTTGGAAAGGTACATGGGTTAATAAATCTCAAAGTCAAAGGTAAATTCAACTCTGGAAACTATGTGTAGTGATAAAGCAGAGGTAACGGAGGAATAAAACAACATCAAGCAAGAAAGAATGAAGATCTGATCAACTATTTAGATTTTAGATTGAAATAAATCTCATATGACTTTCTTTTTCAATATAAAGTCATAAAGAGATTGGATTCTAAGTTGAATCTATTTCGTAGGTGTCAAGATGGTTCATAACATATCGGCTTAAAACTCTTTCAAATAATTTAATGAAAATTGTATAAATGTTTTAAGTGAGACCAGAGACATAAGGGTTTTTCATTTTCAGTTTTATAACTCTTTCACTGTGAAGACCAATGATGCTCTATTTCATAATACACGTCACTATTACTCTTAATGTGTGCATGAAGGTCTTGTGATCATAACCAACCTGTACTCACAAGAGGGGCCCCTGTCAAGATGTGAGGTCTTGTTCATAGTTTTGTTTTATTTTTAGCATTATATTTCCTTTCAAGAATTTTTTTCCATTATAATTTCACTTTTTTCTTATTCTTCATTTGATTGCAAAATACTCACAAACAGAAAACACTAAAAATATTTCAATTATTCTATGCATCTTCTTATCATAACTTAATTATTTCACAGATAAATTTGATTTCTTAGATGTCAATGAAATACACTTTAGAGGTTAAAAACACACACTAGTAACCATTCTTAAATTATAGTTTTATCTTTTGCAAGTAGGAATTAGACTTTACTATCATTTTCTTTCCAAGCATTTAATATAGAGTTTCCTTGCTGCAAATTAGTTTAGGATTTTATTTCAGCAAGACAAGTGCAGAATTTGTTCAATTCCACAAAAATAGAATCATATTGTTTTCCTTTAATTTGATCTTTAAGAATTTCCTTTTATGAAAATTAGCATTAAGTTTGAATTCCACAATTTAGATAGATCTTCTTAAAAGTTCAGCTCAATTAATTAGGACAATATATAACTTTGGATTGAAAGAAAATGTGCGTAATTATTCTCCAAATCATGTATCTTTAGAATTAGTTTCATAATTTTTAGAATCACTTAATTCACTGAAGGAATCCTAAAATATATAGTGCACATACATTTCACAAGTACACAAATCTTGGTTGACAATTTTTAAAGTAAAATAAGGATAATGAATTTACCAAACATTTTGGAACTGTAGTTGGGGAAGTGTATATAGGATTTCATTCTTTGATTTTCATTTTAGGTACATTCAATTTATAAAAAAAAAAATGGTAACAAAACATTTATGCATAGAGAAATGGAATCTAGGGGTAGATTTATAAGTATAGGTAGAAGTTCAATTCCAACATCACCACTCACTCCACCTAGACCTCATAGTTCCACACCATCAACTGAAACTCCCATTCCATCATTGGAAGGTAGACATAGAATTATTGAGGTACATAAATCTGAAATCCAACCTAGGGATTCACCAACTTCCTCTACTGAAGTTGTGGTTGAAGAAAATATATCCCCAATAGAAGGAGTAATATTTCTATCTTCTACTGGAGAACAACCTCTAGGGAAAGAACTGGAAGTTCCTAGTGATGAATAAGAGGAAACTTGTTCTAATATACCATTAGTAGAAGAACCAGAAGAAGAGCTAGATAATCCAATCATAGAACCTTATATTATCTCTAAGGAGTCTCCAATGGTAGGGGAAGGAGAAGTATAAGTACATAATGTAAATGGTTAACTTAGGATTGGAGGTGGGAGAGGAAAAGGAGGAAATAGAGGAGGAGGTGGTGGAAGAGGTGGTAGAGTTAATAGAGAAGAACTAGAATATTTTGTATTTCTAATATTTGATGAAGATTCCACAGCCATAATGAAAAGCATCTGACCCTCCATCCTCCCTAATTTCCATGGTTGAAGACATGATGACCTTGAAACTTTTCTTTTTGAGTTTGAATTTTTGTGTACATCTTATGACTACCTACTTGATCCTCAAAAATTGAAATTATTTACAGCTACTATTAAAGATGGATCACTTAAATGGTTTATGGGATTAGTAACACATTCAATTAGAACACGGGAAGACATGAAAAATGTGTTGTTAGACAAATATAAGGATTATTGTATGCCCCATAACCTTAAGCATGAATTCTTCAAAATGATTTAGAAAGAGGATGAAAGTCTTGAAGGCTTAGTTGAAATATTTTCATATAACATTAAAAGGGCTAAGATGTATAATATAAATGATGACACTCTGAAATCTCTTTTGCTAAAATATATTAAATGTGAATGGATTGACCTTGTCATTTTAATAGGAAAAGGAGATGTTTCTCATCTTTCATTTAGAGAAATTTGTGAATTGTGTACACATATTTCAAGGGGTAAGGATAAAACTGGGAAAAATCCAAGAGATCTTGTTCTTTCCATAATTAATAGATATGAAAATGAAACAATAAGTAGTGTTGAAATCGGAAATTTTCTTGATAATTTCAAAATAGATATTCTAGGGAGTTTTAGTGAACAACTAGATACTCTTAAGATACAAAATAATCAAAAGGCCAAAAATGCTTCATTATCTATCTTTTGTCCTTGATGTAATAAGAAGCATGCCTTGAGATAATGTCCCCTTGATAGTGTAGAAATTTGTGTCATATGTATTGAAAATCATAATACTAAGGAGTGTCCTTCAATACCTGGTATTAAATTAGTATTTCAAGATGAAGTTGGAACAAGCCAAGTTGAATCTCTTTGTTTTGTTGCTAAAATACTATGGAAAAATCAACAGCCAAATATGAATCAATGTTTCAATACTCAATCATATGCACAACCACAAAATAATTGCACTGCACCTATGCCTTGGTAGCCTTGTCCCCCACAATCTAAAAATCCATCTTGGGCCAAAGATTGGAAAAATAATTATGGAAAAAATCCTCAATATACTCAATTCCAACAAACTTATCCTTCTTTTCCACAACAATATTATCCTCCTCAACCCAATCAACCTTCTCAGTTCCAAAATCCAAAACAACAAATTTCGTTACCATTTCTTGAAAGGCCAAATCAATTCCTTTCTCAACCACTACCTAACCCAAATAATAAAAACAAACAACTTTATTATAATTTTCAAGCTTGTATGATAACCCCACTAGGTCTAAATTATGTCCAACTTAGATCTAGTAGGGTTTTGAAAAATAAGTCACCAATAATTTTCATCCAGAAATCTAAAGAGGATGAGATTCCTGAAAAGGATGCAAGTCTTGATCAAGAAATTATTCCTCTAAAGGAAGATGTTCCTATACAATTAAAGGATGAAAAAATATAACAAGCTCCAACGGTTTCTCTAGTAGAACAAACTTCTATTTCTTTACATGATCCACCTTTTCCTAAAATACTTAAAATCAATAATGGAATAGAAAGGAATTTTTTTTATCAGATTATGATATGCTAGACGAACTTAAGAATGTTTGCGTTAAAATTCCTTTACTTAAGGCCATAAAGGAAATACCAATATTTGAAAAAACCATCAAGGAGCTATGTATTAGGAAAATAGGAAGAAAAAGAAAAAACATTAAAAATATTTAATCAGTAGGAAAATTTGTTGATATTATGATGGGGAAAACTATTGTCTGAAAATATCTAGATCCAAGTAGCCCCATTGTAAAAATCCGCATCAATGGTATTGAAATTCCAAACACTCTGATTGATCTTAGAGTAGCCATTAATATCATGAGTAAACAAACAACAGAGCAACTTAAGCTTCCTAATTTTCAATATACTCCAAAATTATTACAATTAGTAGATAGATTTGTTATTAAACCAAATAGAGTATTAGGAGACGTGTCTGTTTCTCTAGATTCTTTGGAATATCATGTAGACTTCATGATTTTAACTCCCCGAGAATAATTTAGGAGGCCATCCATTAATCCTTGGTAGACCTTGGATAGCTACAATTGATGCATTCATAAGTTGTAGATCATGTGATATGTATATATCTGATGTAAATTCCACTAAGAAATTTACATTTTATCCTCCTACAAAAACAACCACCGAAATAAAAAGTGAAATTTGGATAGATGATGATGGTGAAGACTTTGATAATATGCAATCAGATTATACTTTTTCAGAATTAGATGAAGAATATAAATTGATAAGTTTAGTAAATAACAATGACTCTTCTTCTTACAATGATAAAAATAAAAATTTTCAAGGGAAATATGATATCGAATATCTATTATCTCATCAATTTGCTTTACATTCTATGGAGAAGTTTGGAAATTCTCAAGTAGAAATTTTTCTAGGAAAAACATTAAATATCAACAATAACTTGGAAGAATATCAAAAGAGAAAATTAATAAATATGCTATAAAAAAATTCCACTGCTTATGCATACAAATATATTGATATGAAATGGATTGATCCTAAAACTTGTATGCATCATTTTTATATCTAGGAAAATGTTAAACTAGTTAGGCAACCTCAAAGGAGAATGAATCTGAATCTGAATCTAAGAGAGAGTTTTAAAGAGGAGTTACAAAAAAATTGAAAGTAAATTTCATTTATTCAATATCAAATATTCAATGGGTGTCACCTCTATTGATTGTTCCGAAGAATAATGGGAATTGGAGATTATGTATTGACTACAGAGAATTAAAAAAAGTCACTTTGAAAGATACCTTTATTCTACCCCTCTTGTAAATGTCACTATTAATTGTAATTAATGTAAATAATATGAAAATACATATAATGACTGGGATGGAGGAGTGGATACAGATTCAAAGGTCCGAGGAGGAGTTTCTCGGGAAGTGATTAAACCCAAGCCACTTTCTATATTTTACCACCTATCTCCCTGAAATATTTAAGCCCTTGTTGGTGCAAGCATTGAATTTGTGTATAGGTAGCCTATAGTAAAGGACAAAACATCATGTCATCTCCCTCTCTCGTAGGATGTGTTGTGGAAGTCAACACACAAGGGGAATATTGGAAGAAGAATGGGGTATGCAGAGTGGTAGGTGCAAAAAAACACACAAATGGTGTGTGGGAGGATACACCTGGATGCAAAAATAGAAATCAAGAGAGATCTCATAGAAGATAAGGAAAGAGCATATTATATGTACAAGAGTAGGAGCACATTGAGGAGCTCTTGATTTCCTGTGGTGTTTAATAGGTGGAGACACTATGTGATCTAGATTTATTGTGATGCATGAAAGTTGGATTTATTGTGGTGTTTAATAGGTGGAGACACTATCTAATTTCGAATCCTATAGTGTTTAGTAGGTGGAGACATTGTGGGATCTGGAAACCTATAGTGCTTGCTGGTGGAGACATTGTGTTCTCTAGAATCCTGACATGTAGGTGGATAAATTGTGTGCTATGGACTCCTATGTGATCTGGTTGACTTGTATTCATGTGGAATTCCCTTGAGAACTTAGCTCCTCAAAATCTGGATCCGAATTGAGTGTGCTCAACTGCAAGAAATATTGTAGTGTAGCTAGCCTATGTTTGGGTGGAGAGTTGAAGTCCCTTTCTCAATTTCTAGCCATTTGAGTTATACAATTACATGTATTTACTTGTATATATATTGCATTGTGAATGATAATTATTTTCAATGTGTTATGACAATATATGTTTCAACACTTTTAATGAAGGAATGTGTTATTCCTATTTTTCCATAATGAGATGTTTAAGTGAATGTTCACATGGTTATGAGGGACTTGTGGATCCTTGTGGTTGCAAACACTTTCTTGAGTTGTAGATCTATTTACATGGTCATGTATGATTGTTTGATGTACTTTGCTATAATGTTTTAGTAAGTGATTTCCATTGTTTGGTGTGCTAAATATATTGTGATTATATATTTGTTTAAGATTGTTATCCTTGCAATGTATGATATATCAATGGATCTGATAGTTTAGTTTGGGATCCATTCTGTAGTATAATATGATGTTATTGTATTTGAATTTACAGAGCAATATTAGCTATGGGTTAGCTTGGTTCAGTGATTGTTTGTAGGCATGTTGATAGGTCGATTGATTGTATTATGAATATGTATAATATTTGGTATGCTCCATGTTTTGGTGAGGGTTTATGTATATAAAATGGGTGTTTTTAAAATACCTTGCTTCAAGGATGACCTTGGAAAAGTCCCTTGAAGTTATTTGAATTCATAATTTTGGGTATTGCAGAAGATCAACCTTGTATCCTAGGCTAGATGAGTTACTGGTAGGAAGTGGTATCTGGGCTGGATGCACTCTCTACAAAGTAGATGTATCCAAGAATCTAGTTGGTTTACACTTGTGTGTTTTGTGAATAGACCAAATTTGAAATGATCCAGACATATCATGGAGGAAGTGAGAAGGAGGTAATATCCAGTGAGGGCCCCGCTTAGGCGAATCCAAGCTTTATGTGTTTTGGTGAGTGGATCGGGGATTTGGGTGATCCAGGAGGTCGCACATGAGGAAAATTAATTATTTTCTAGATATGTGGCGAACCAAAATTTACATCTCCGTAAATCTATCTAGGGTGGGGCCCATCCTGTAAAAGTTATTCATGTGAGCCAAATTGAAGTGGAGGCGTATTTCGTAGGATGTAGAGTTGTATTTGGAGTGGGTCAACTTGGATTATTACATGTGTGGGTCCTTATTAATTTGGATTAGGGTGACATCTAGAGGTTTATAGGTCTAGGAGGTATGCAAAAGTGAAAATTATGTGCACACATGGATATCCCTTAAAACTAGATACAAAGGAAAACATTGAAAAACACGAAGGGGAAAAACCTGTGGGACAGATGTATTTAGATGAGGTGCCAGTGCCATGACTACACAAATATGGTCATGTGGACACTAAATAGGTGTTCCAAGTGACTTGACACTAATCAGTGTGATTTTGAAATGCCTTGCTGATGTGGCAAGTTTAATTGATCAAACTTTAAAAGGGCATGAATTTAAGTCTGGGAGTCATATTGAGATAAAACAATTATCACCAGAAATATCTTGACAAGATGAACATGATGTAGGTATTTATGTTGGGTCTTAAAAAATAAAAAAATAAGTATTTTGTAACCTCATATTCATAATGAGGCTATGGATTTTAGGTTATTTAAAAGTAACACCTTCCACAACTTGAGGAAGTCTAAGGGGGATGGGAGGGAGTGTTACACATCCCATATTTTAGATTGGTTCAATGGGAAAAATCAATTTTATCCAAAATTCAATTTGTGACTCTTCTTAATATTTCAATTAATCTCATGATCACCCCAATGAGGGCCACTCATGTATGTTTTTTTGTTCAACAATGCATTCCAACATTGTCTTCCATCGTTGCATTCAATGTTACCTGCATACACATAGATACACTCATACATACATAAAAACATGGGTGTGGAAGTGTATCCTCTTGAATTTTTTACTACATCCTTAATTTTAATTAGTTGATTCAAGGTCTAAATTAGTCATAGGAGTTCACACTCCTTTAGATATACTTCTCTAAGGCATATACTTTAAAGCATAACTCTCCTTTTAAGAGAGAACATTTCTCCACAGTCTCTCCATTATTTACAATATAATCCTCTACTTGAGGTTAATTCCTTCCAATGTTATCACTCCTAAATAAAGCTAGCAAGATCTATATCTTGCTCCAAAATCCATCTCTATAGTGTATCTCTAACCCATCAAGCCTTGTGCTAAACCATAACTCTAATACAACTTTGTAACAAAACCAACCCCATAATTCACCTTAAGGAGGTGGTGGTCCTAAAATTTTCACTTATTTTATTCACTTCAAACCCCATTTATGACGTTATCGTTGTCCTCTTCTTGTCAATAGCTTTCTAAAAATATAAATTTCATTAAAATATAAGCTTCATGTGCAAATATATGATGCTTAGAATATTTTTTTCACCTTTCTATGTCATCTCTCTATACAACTGAAATGTGGCAGATGACATGTCACCATGGGTCCACATAGCACCCAATGGTGGTGGATTGAGGATCGAAATCCACATATCATTGCCCCATAATCTAGTGGAATCTATATGAATTTTTCCCATCAAATTTATGAAAATTTCCTCACATACATTTAACTTTGATTCGCCACTTGAGACACATTAAAAAAACTTCCATGAAGTCCATCATGAGCTTCGGGTCCACCCACACCACTAAGTATGAGATTCAACAATAATAAAATGATTAAGAGATAATGTAGTGTTTTTTACCATTAGAAACGAGGAGTAGATAATTATCCCAAGGGTCTGAAACCACCATACCAGCCTTCATGCACATGGTTCAACCTCATTCGTCTCAGATTTTTTAGAAATGGGCTAAAAGAAATTTTCCATGGCCTCAAAAAATGCCACTATTTTATGCATGAATCCACCATCCTAATGCGAATGTGGTACTCATTGTCACTTCACCAAAACAATTTAGCTCATTCCATCAAAAATACATTGTCCAATCACAACTTAACATGAGAAATACATTCATTAATGTATCCCATGGAAATCCATGTGGGTTACATGTACCAAACTTGTGGTATTACTCCTTCATTCGAATGCATTGAGGGTTTTTCAATCTAGATATAATGGCACATAAAGATGTAATTTATGCACTTGTATAGGATGCCTTGGCCCTTAGAAATTTAAAAACACTAGTGTATGTGAATTATAAAGGTTTCGAGGCACACCTATGTTAACTCCACAACTCATAGCTTGGGCCATGACCTCATAACTTATGCTTTGGTTGATTCCAATTCATTATATGACTGCATGCGATTAGTTAGGGGGAAGGAGCTCAACACCCTTACTCATATCCATGCAAGTAAACATACATTTATTAAAATACCACACCAATGTTTCTCCATATTATGTAGTTTTTAGAAGTGGGTGTTCATATACAAATTTTCATGTATGTGCATTGTCTTATAATGTGCCCCAAGGTGCCATGCAAGGCTATACCATTACAAATACCCTTGTACATGTGTTGGAATAGAGTACATGCACATTGAGTATATTAGGAATACACTTAGGAAATCATTTGACCCTCTTCCATACATTATTAGGGTCACATATGACCACTTTTGTTTTATTAATAGACCTTCCCAACCATTTGGGATTGTCTTATATTTTTATCATTTTTCTACTTTTACTAAGTCTACTTTTAGCAAGGGGCGACACCTAGGATGATGTGTGGTAGTGATTAGGTGGTGACATGACTATTTCCCATCCATTAGTATTAATTTCCTATTCTTTAACCTTCCCATTCATGAATTTCCACTCCCTCTCTTATTTTGGGAGACTACCTTATCTAGTGACCTACCAACCTTATACTTTGACTTTGAGTCTTATTTATGTACGCTTATTGCTATTTGTAACTTAGGAGTTACATAAGGGAGTTTAAAATTTTATTTATAACTTATTTTTGGCTCCAATTATAATTAATCAAACCTATTTTAGACATTAATCATCTATTTTAGGTTCTCCTACTTTAATTTCAAACTACTATCTAATTAGAGAAAGTGTTTTTCTTATTTCTAGCGTGCATGCACCATGGAACCCAAACCTAGTGCACATTAGTTCCCTCTCAAGAAGTATTATAAATATGTATTCATGTCAAGAAATAATAGACACAAGATTTTATGAGTAATTTGAATTGGTCTCTTGAGCTACTAAATATTTTTTAATGCAATTTCATTCTCTCTTCTTTCTTTTTATGCAATTACAGGCGTAGTATGTTTTACACAACATGTCATGTGTTTTGCTTAAAATCCAACATGGTATCATAGAATTAGAGAGTTGCGCCTTTTATAGGTTTGAAAATCCTAAAGAGAATGAATTAGCCAACAATAAATGAGGTTATAATTTTGTTTAATTACTTTGAGTGGAAGCCAAAGGTTCTATTTCTATTATGCAATAAGGGAATTTATAGGATATTAATTGAAGTAGAGCCAAATTAAACAACATAGAAGTAAAATTACTTCAAAAAAATGAATAAATCCTATGGTATATTGTTTTTTCCTATCTCCCTTGATTTATTATTTCATGTAGAAGCTACATGTACAACTCCTCATAATTTATTGACTGTTATGCAACCATCTCACAAAACATAAGAAAAGATAGATCAACAACTTAAACATTATCCTCTTCAAGGGGGAAACCTCTTTTACATTACATACACGAGAAATTATTGGATGATATAAGTGATAATACCTCCTTGGTATATCTATGAGTCTAAGGGGTCACAATATAAATATAGCCTACATAACAATAATAATGTAAGGGCACAACAATAACAATAGTGGGCTTCTATGGGGCACAACAATAGCAATATGGGGAATACATGGGCACAACAATAAAAATAGGGAGCTACACTAAAAATAACAATAAGGGGGCTACACTAGTATTATAGGGACCTAACATTCCCCTCTCATTCAAAAAGGTGTTGTCCTCAATTCTTGAGTAGTTGCAAATGCTTCTGTATAAAATTCCCATCCTCCCATGTGGAATCCTCAACAGGTAATTTATTCCACTTAATGAGATAATATGAAATTAATAAATTCCATAGATGTTGGATTCTTGTTTCTATGACTTCTTCAGGCTCAAATATCATTTTTCCTTCTTCATCAAGTTCTGGAAATACTGTTTGAATTGGGAGCTCGTCACTGATAACCTTCTTTAAGCATGAAACATGGAAAATTGTGTGTACTCGAGAAGATGTAGGCAACTCCAATTTGTATGCCATAGTACCAATATTTTGCAACACCTTGTAAGTACCATGGTACTTGGTGATAATTTATTATCCTTCTTATCTTGCTTGAGGGATATTTTCTTGTATGGTTGTAGCCGTAAAAATACCCAATCCCCTACATTAAAACTTCTTTCATTGTGATGTTGATTTTCCTCTTCTTTCATTCAATTTTGCGCCAGAGTGAGGTTATCCTTTAAGAGTTGGAGAACTTATTGTTGATGCTCGATGTGATATTACACTTCTTTAACCTTAGAATTTTCTCTTAAAGATGATGTGACAGATGGTGGATGATTTCCATAAAGTGCCATAAAAGGGGTCATTTTTGTTGCAGTATGGAAGGAAGTGTCATGCCACCATTCAACTATAGGTAACCACTTGAGCCATTATGTTTATTTATTGGATACAAATCAATGAAGATATCCTTCCAAACATTTTTTCACTATCTCATTTTTCCTATTAGATTGAGGATGATTATAAGATGAGTTATGAGTTAATTTTGTACCAAGACAAGAAAATAATTTCGTCCAAAAATTTCCAGTGAAAATGGGATCTCTATCACTTACAATAATATTTGGGTTTCCATGTATATTTTAAATTGTTTCCATAAAATCAGTAGCAATTGTACCGACTTTAAAAGGATAAGATAATGCACAAAAGTGTGCATACATTGTAAGTTTATCAACTACCACCATGAAGACACCCTTTCCTTCAAACTTTGGTAAACCCGTGACAAAATCTATTGAGACCTCCTCCAAATTCTAACTTGGAATGACTAAAGGTTGTAACATACCTAGGGTCTTAATTGTCTCAACTTTATTTTGCTGGAAAACTAAAAATTCTGCCACAAAATTATGAATATCAGATTTAAGGCCATCCCAAAAAAAAACCTTCTTGACCCCATGGTATGTTTTTAAAAATTTTGAGTGCCCTCCTAAGGGGGAGATGAGAAATTCCAAAAGAATATTTTTTTAGTGGGGAATTCTTACAAATATATAAGTGATATTTTTACCATAATGAATCATTTTTCCCGCTAAATGTATCATATGTACTCGGCTCTTACTGCAACTTTTGAATGACTACCCACAACTCTTCATCATTCTTCCATTCATCCCCTGTTTTAGTTATGTTGGATAATATAAATAGAACAAAGCAATGCTTCCACATATTAATCCTTTATTGAGAGTGCATCTACAACAACATTTAACTTCCCTTTTTGTAGATGATTTCAAAGTCACAACCCAACATCTTTGTGACCCATTTTTTATTCTCTTCTGAAGATAATCTTTGCTCCAAAAAGTATTAAAGACTATGATTATTTGTTCTTAACTTGAAGTGTCTTCCCATTAGGTAAGGTCGCCATAAATTTAGTTCATGTAGTATTTCCAACATTTCCATCTCATAAATAGGTTTGCGTAAATATTTTTTTTTTATTGAATGACTTTCAAAAGCAATGGGTCTTTATTCTTGCATTAAAAAAACACTAATTCCATTTCCTGAGGCATCACATTCCATAATAAAGGTTTTTGTGAAGTCTGGAATAGCTAAGACTGATGCTTGGCACATTTCCTCTTTAAGATGTTCATAGGCCTTAGTTTCTTCTGGAATCCAAAAAAATGCATATTTATTCAGTAATTTTATTAGAGGTGTTTATATTCTCCCATAATTCTTAATAGACTTGAAATAATACTATGTCAACCCAAGAAATCCTCAAATATTATTTATGGTTGTGGGGATTTTCCATTCCTTAATGGCTTTAGTTTTGTTAGGGTCTACCTTAACACCCTCATGAGATACAATATGAAAAAAACATTCCACCTCTTGTACTCCAAAGAAACATTTGGAGGTTTTTGCATATAATTGTTTCTCCTCCAATAGTTTGAGCACCCTATCAGCTTGTTGAATATGATCCTTCCAAGATTTTTTGTATATTAGCATATCATCAAAAAATACTAACACACATTTTCTACAGAAGGGTTTGAAAATGGAATTCATCAAACCTTGAAATATGGAAGGTGCATTAGTAAGGAAAAAATGCATGACCAAAAATTCATAATCACCTTCATGAGTTCTAAATGTTTTTTTGGAATATTTTTTGTCTTCATTCTAATTTGATGATATCCTGAACGAAGATCCAACTTGGTGAAGTAAATTTCTCCATGTAATTCATCCAAAACTTCATCAATGACGAGAATGGGAAATTTATATTTAATAGTGATTTTAACGAGTTCCCTATAATCCAGACATGTACACCATGATCCATCCTTCTTATGCACCAATACTATTGGAGGAGAGAAATAAATTTGACTTGGTTGAATTATTGCAGCTTCTAACATTTCTGCAACCATATTTTCAATTTCACTCTTTTGGGTATAGGGATATATGTAAGGCCTGATGTTTGGAGAAACACTTCCTGGAATCAAAGGAATAGCATGATCTTGATAAAAATAGGTGGGAGGCCTTTGGGAGTCTTAAATACCTTGGAATGTTTTTCTAAGAATTTTTGGAGATCTGGAGAAATAAAAGATTTCGATGTTTGAACCTCTAGTGAGCATAATTGTGCAATTATTCCACGTGTTTATTTCTTAAAAATATTTCTCATGCCATTAGAGCTTATTATACTTCTTGGTTTCCTGATGATACCCTTTAAATCAACTTCCTTTCCTTCACAAAAAAAATTCAATAACATTTCTTGAAGACTAAAAGTTATCGTACCCAAAGATTGTAATCATTAGACTCCTAGTACAACATCCAAACCCCCCATTGGAATGGAAATAATTGGACTATTCAATACATATTCCACATGGTTATCTTGATATTATGGCACTTTCCAAAGAAATTTATAGTTCCTCCATTTACAACCATCACTTAACACTTTGGTGCGAGATATAGGAAGTAATTCACTTCCTTGGCTATCTTAAAATGAATAAAATTATGGGTACTACCCGGATCAATCAGAACTATTACCTTTTTATTCTTGATATATCCTTCTATATTGAGATTTTAAGGAGTGGTAATTCTTGCTAATGTATTACAATATATGTTTAGACTCCTTTCTTCTTTCTCTTGGGTTGGTTCCTGGTCAATATATTACTCTTTTGATGTTTATTTTTCCTTTTCTTCATCCTCTTCACTATCTATGTAATTTTTTCTCAACACACTTATGACCTTTAGTGTATTTGATATCACAATTGTAAAAAATCCCTTTTGCTTTTTTTTCCTCCAATTATTGTGGTGTCAACTTTGTAGGTTGTGGAAGGCTAGGAGAAAAAATACTTCCATCTTTATTGTTGTGAGTGGTAGACTTACTTGTTGCCATAATTTTTCTTTCAACTTTTCTTTCCACCCTGAATGCCTTATCCAATGAATCACGTTCCCAAAGGTGAGCCTCATGTTGGATTTTATCCTTTAAAGTCCCTATGAAGACATCAATCCTATGCTCCTATGGAATATCATTTACCCTAATATTCAATTTTTGGAAGTCCTTAATGTGATTCGACATTGAATCATTTTGTTTGAGATTTATTGATTGGATAAAGAAGGTGTTGATCTTTGTATTCTCATATTTTTCTATCATTTCCTCCATAAAAATTGACCAAGTGACAAGTGGTTTACGAGTCCATCTGTAGTATCCATGTTATCATATCCTTTCCATCAAACTTCCTTATATCGATATTTGGAATGTTGTGGGTATTAAAACCAACATTGGAGTATCTAAAATCATAATTCGTAATCCTTTTGTCCTCATCATGATTTTTATGAATTACCTTGTCACCAATGGGAAGCCTTTCTTGTAGCATCTTTATCAATCCTTTCATCTTGACATTCATCATTGTTTCCATGTATTCTTTTCAACCATCCTTCAAACCTTCCATTTCCATTTTTATTTTTACTTCTAAACGATTCATATTAACATTCATCACTTCCAATTCATTTTTGGTTACTCTTTGCAAGAGTGAAATTTGTTGCACTTGATCTCGTAATTTTGATATATCATGTTGAATTTCTTCCTCTTCTTCATGTGTCATAGTAGAGATCTCTGGTTGCTTACTAGGTGTTTAATTTTTTTATTTTTGAATAATTTTGGAATCAAACAACTATATTTGAGCTTCACTATTCCCTTTGAATTGCTTCAAACTGTTTTTTCAAACCAAACTTATGCAAATTAAAAAAACAAAATACCACCTTTTTCTTTCTTTTTAGGATTTAGATATTGAAATTGTTGTATCTATGTTATTTTAGATCACCAAGGTCTGAATTTTTTTCCAATGGTAGCCCTTTGAGTCTTGTTTCCAAATCCACAATTCTAAAAAAAAATGGATTCTTCAACAAATATTTATGCCAAATATCCCACGATGACATGACTATAGGCTAGTTCAATATAGTGAAATTGTACGAAGTGCCAAGTTTCATTGGTTCTACCTTCAGCCCTAAAAATGATACATGAAAAACTGCAGTCCATTTAGTTTTATTCACTTTTTTACTAAATTCAATTCCTCTGCTCAGAGAGAAAGTTATGAAAATTTTCACTAGGTCACTTGTTTGAGATTGAATTCTGGAGCCTGCAAAAGCCATAACTTCTTTAGACCATATCTTAGAAAATATAGTGAACCAAGACCTTAATTTTTTACACACAGTTTGCCACGATTTCGGATATATGTGGTCAAAGTTTCATCTTCTAAAGCCTCTTATAAAACAATTTATAAAAAAATAACCAAGATGTCCTATTTGCATCAACAAAACTCTAGAATCCAAAGTTCCAAAACCAAATGTTATGCAACCAATTCACAAAATAGAAGAAAAGATAGATCAACAACTTAAAAATTATCCTCTTTGATGGGTAAACCTCCTTTAAATTACATAAATGAAAAATTATTGGATGATACAAATGATAAGACCTCCTTGGTATATATAGGAGTCTAAGGGGTCACAATATAATTAGAACCTACATAACAATAATAATGTAAAGGCACACCAATAAAAATAGTGGGATTCTATGGATCTTAAAAATAAAATACGGGGAAGAAATGAGCACAAAAATAACAACAAGGAGCTACACTAACAATAAAAATAAGGGGGCTACACTAGTATTATAGGGACCTAACATGGAAACAATTGGAGGAATTCTTTGGAAAACAAGATGTCTCGAGAGGAAATTAGCTACAGAATGAGCTAATCACTCTATATCCCAACCATTTTAATACCCTAAAATACTTCTTCTCTAGGTTCAAGACTATGATGACTTACGTAACCTCTTGTGGCATATATAGGAAAGATGAGTAACTTATCCTCTCAGTACTTTCTAAAATAGTTTCTAAATTTTCCATATTTGTCTATCCATTCCATACCACTAGACTTTCCATGGGTAAAAACTAGAATATGTCATCTATGGATGATTTTATTAACTCCTTGATACATGATAAACACAATTTCATTCACATGGGCCCCATTAAGTCTACCAATTCCCATGCAATTACAGTGAAGGATGATAAAAAGAAGAGTAAGAAAAATGTAAGGGATCTTGATCATATAGATGTAGAAAACATTGAGTCTTAAAACCCTAAGGAAGGAAAATATAATACAAAGATAAAAAAAAGTGCAACTATTGCAATAGATAATTTCATTTATAGATTTCTTGTATGGTGAAGATAATTCATCTCATGGAAAAAGTACTTCAATAACACAACTTAGTAGATTTCATATCAGACAATGTCAAGAAGAAGACTAAAAAAAAGCCACCAAGGGATAAAGCTATGAGTCATGTTCTAAAAACTATTGCTTCATCATCTAATAGATGGATTTCAGAATCAAGTTCCTCTAATCGTATGGCTACTATAATAACTTCTCAACCACCTCTTTTTGAGGGAGATCTTTGAGATGATTTTCCATACTCTTTGGATAATATTTCTGATCAAATTTTAGAATCTAATTTAGAATTACTTCAACAAACTACTACAAATCCAAGCTACATTCATAACATAATACTTTATAGGAAGCTAGTGAGCTAGTGGGTGATACTACCACAACATAAAGAACTAGTTTTCAATTTTGGTACTCCATGAGCTCTCAGTGGTAGTGTAACCAAGTACAAGGTTCAAATAACAAAAAAAGGATTCTCACATTATGGTATATTAAATTTTTGATGACATATACATGATGATATTGATAAGCAACAAAATCCTTCTCTATAAGAACTCCATAGTAGACATAGTATACATTGTATTTTGAGGGGGGATTTTCTTCCCACTAGGTTTTCCCTCTATATGTCACTTTTATCAGATTGTGCCTTGCATAAGTTGTTTCACATGCACCTAACATGACTAATTTTTTTTGGGACTCATTGATTGTTTTTCATAGTTTTTTTTACAATAAAATTTAACATGGATGGAAATTTCCAGGACATTATGCACACTCCCTAGTTGTGTTTCAAAGGGGGTTGTTGGGCTACATGCACACTTAGGATCTCATCAGGACGTCAGTTGGGAAATAATTTTATTCTATATACACTATTAGGAGCATAAATAACCACTTTTATTTTGCTACTGAAACTTCCCTAGCATTTGGGATTATCTTCTATTTTTAGCATTTTTATATTTTTAGTAGGGTTGACACCTAGGATGAGATGTGGTAGTGACTAGGTAGAGACATGGATATTTCCTATCCATTACTATGAATTTCCTATTCTCTAACCTTCCCATTAATAAATTCACATCCCCCCTCTTGTTTTGGGATACTATATTATACACAACCTTATCCACTCAAGTACCAACCTTATTCTTTGAGTTTCATTCTACTTTTTGGAGGCTTCTTACTATTTTTGACTTATGGGTTACAAGAGGGAGTATATACTTCAATTATAAATTATTTTTTCTCCATTTTTATTTATTCATCCCTATTTTAGAGTTTCATTCTATTTTATGGTTTCCTACTCTAATTCTAAGCTACTAGCTAACCAGGGAAAGTGCTTTTCTATTTACTAGTGTGCATCTATTATGGAACCCAAACCTACTGTACATTGGTTCTCTCTCAAGGAGTGTTATAAATGTGCATTCATGTCAAGAAATAATACACACAATATTTCATAGTAATTTTAAGTGGTCTCTTCAACTACTTAATACTTTTCAATGCAATTTATTTCTCTCTTATTTCTTGTTATATATGAAATTGTTAGTATAGTATTTTTTAGCACAACAAATCTTTTACTTATGTTTAAAATCCGACAACATGGAGCAAATGTGACTATATTTGGATTCATTTTATATTTGTGAATATACATATTTTCATAAAACATACTATTTTCACTTGATTCTAATATTTATGGATCCAAGTCTCACTTTTGATCCAAACACACATAGACTCACACACAGACACTAACCTTCTTTATTTGTTAAGTGAGGAAAACTGCACTACTCTAGGAGTGCTTCTTTCCCTTACTTTTCATCATAGAAATAAAATATTAAAGAGTCACATTTAATCTCTTACTTTCTTAAGGTATGATAGCCCACATTGGTCTCAGTGGAAATTAATCATCATCATCATCATATCTCTCTCTCTCTCTCTATATATATATATATATATCACAAAATTTCCTTGTAACTCAACGATGCAGGCGCACACTCAAGTCCATTAAGGGCCCTTAAAACACCATATCATTAGATTCAAATGACACCTATTCTCCAATGCATACAAGGGTAATATAAAGTCCCTTCTTAATTCCCTGCATTTTTGTAATATGTAATTAAGATTTATAATGATGGAATGACTAGCTTTGATATTTTTCCAAATTTTGAATTAATAAAATATTCATCTTTCTTTAATATATTAAAGTTGAAGAAGAGAGAGTAGCCTACACATATCTCGATGCCTAGGAGAGAAACTTCACTAAGGGGAAAGTTGTGACGAACTAAATAAGCTTCCTAACTAATTGAAGTAATTGAATAAACCCTAATGTTGTAGCTAAACTACCTATACTACTAGTAGTTATGAGAGAATGGGGGAATTCATATTGGATTTCCTTAAGGTATGGGATATGTATCCCATTTTTCAAAACTTATGGTGACCATGTAACATATGGAAGGGATTGGAATTGATGATGATCTGTAATGTGCATATGGAAAAATAATTATCTAGGAGATAAAAAACACTCATGTACAAGGGGTAGAGGAGAGCATAGTGAAGGGAAAATTAATGCAAAAAGCATAAGAGAAGAGAGATAAAAGGAACATGATAGACTAAATGGATAAGCCGTGTATATGTAAAGCATAACATACGAGGGTAGAACCTTAAATCCTATATGTGAAGGAATTTTTCCTTCACATACTATGAAGTGAGCGTTATAGAATCATATGTGAAGCTTCCACTAAGGCATTAGATCTAGCTGGGGGTATCTAGTTGTGAGAAACCTACAGTGTAGCTATTCCTATGATTAGGAGGAGAGTAGCACTTCCTTCTTTAGTTTCAAAACTATGTAAGTGATTCAAATAAGTGTTATTTAATCCTTATTAATGAAATTAATTAATTTTTTTTGTAATGATAGACTACTATGAATGCAATAATGAATACAGGGATGTTGTTGTGATGTTTCACTAATATGCAAGAGTAATGGGATAGATGTGGCTTTAATATGCTTGAAGGTTAAATAATGATTATTTCATGAATGAATTCTATATGAATAGGTAACATTCCACACGCGTTAAATAAGTGTTGCTTGTTCAAGCAATGGAATGGTAGGCTTGGTTTTAATAACTTTACTTGTTTAGAGTTTCTTGAAGCATCATGATTGGATTATGGTGCATATTGTAAGGATATAGAGAAAGTTGATTATGATTCTCCCCTAAATAAGTAATTAATATAATTAATGTTGTATGGAAATCATTATATATAGTGGGATGATGATCTAAATTCAAGATGTAATGTTGACTAGTTATTAGATATTGTCTCTTATAAGGATAAATCCTATAAACAATAATACTCTTTAATGTTTTCCACTATAATATTATTGCATGGTGAGAAGTGTCAAATGGATGCTCTCTATTTAATACCCTATTTCCATCTCAAGATAAGTTAATATAATGGATTATTTGTGTGCAATTGTTAGAACTAGAAGTTTAGAGTAGAGGTAGTATTAAAGAAGTGAGAAGAAAATTTTTAATTAGAATAAATTATGGGAGTGGCCATTAGCCATATTTTTCCTTTATTGGAGGATTTTCTTCATTAAGGGTGGTGTTTTGATGCTGTCAGAGGTTTTTGAAGACTCCTAAGCATTCATAGGTATTATGGGCAATTTTTTTACCTATTGGAGTCGATATAATACCTTTAGAGTCCACCTGCCATCTCTATTGAAAACCTTGAAAATTGAAGTTTTAACTCCTTTTGTTTCATACTATTTGAAACTTTGAGTTTTGAAATGTTTCGACCTATCCTATGATCGTATGGACGAGAAGGGGGATATGACCAAGAGCTAGTAGATAAGGGGATTATCAAGCTATCATTTCTAGGAAGGACTTATTTGGTAGAAATTGCCAAAAACCCCAAAATACATAGAACCTAAAAATCCCATTAGGTAACATTTAGACTTTGTTGAGATTAAACAAGATGATGAAGCTTAGTGAAAATCAGTCACCTTCTCTAAGTGGGCCCGCAGGCTATTTTTAGGTGTAAGTCTATTTTTAGACATGGTGATCATATTTCAGAAGTTGCAGGATGCTATTTGTGGATGGTTGGTCAAGTTGAAAAAAATAGATGAAATTATTTTTTTAGAATATTGGGCGAAGTCTATTTATAGATCATCTATCTAAAAATAGATGTGTCGATTATTATTAGCCCTTAATAATAATTAGACTCTAAATATCAACTTATTCCCTTGGAGCACTTTATTTCAGTATACAGATTTGGAAAATCAGTGGGCTGAAGGAATTACATAATTCCTAGGGTTTACTGGTGGCTCATGCATGGAGGACTCAGTTATAACTGAAGTGGAAAAGTTATGATAGAGTTGGAAGAGTAGTTCATGGAGTTGTTATTCAGTTTAACTCAGTTAATGGAGTTAAACTCAGTTGATCTAGTTGTATCTAGTCTAACTGAAAGATACACTAGTGAGAGTTAAGTGAATTAATTAGTTAATTAATTCACAAATAATAACTCATTAATCAACTGAACAATACAACAGTTAACTATAGTGCATGGCAGTTCCAGTGGAGACCCAGTGGAGAGATAGGTGAAAGGGCAAGATGGACTATCTGTTGTGACTATAGTGATGCATTTATTGCACCACACACGCATTGGATTTTCCAATGAGGATTGCGTTGTATCAAGGCAGATTAAAATTAATTCAGTGGCCTTCAACATAGGTGACGCGGAAGGGAGGCAGCTATCAGTGGAAGAAAATAAATCAGTGCATGGATTTGCATATTTCTTCATCTTAGTGTGTGACGATTGATTGTACTGAGAGCTGGATGTACTAAGCTTTGTATGAGATTGTTACATGATCTCCATGATAAATAATATATGATAGTTGGGGTTTTCAGCTTCAGGCTTTCCCGTTAAACAACTGTGTTATGTGCGATTGTTTTTATTGCTTCATGTGTTTGCAATAGAGCTTTTAAATTTCCGCAAAATATTTTTTTTTTTCTAAGTAAAATTGATCTATTAACATGCGGGTAAAGTTACATCAAGACCGTAGTCAGTTACTACTGCCATGGAGGCAGAAAATTCAGAAAAAACAGTAATGAAGACTGTCGAAGCCCACGCAGGGGTGCAAAACCATAGTTTTCTGAGGGATACTTTGACCCCGAAGATACAAAAGAGGGCCAGAAAAACAGCAAAGCTTCCATAACAGACAAAAACCCAGGGGTTTGAGAGACAGAGACAGAAAAGAGACCAGACAACGAACCCATTAGTCTTCCGGGGGCTCCTCCTCAATCCTGCACCAGCCAGTGGCATTCAAGTCAGAAGCAGGCTCTTCTTGAGAAGCCAGGGCCACCTGATCAGCAGAAAGCATATCCTCATCTAGAACTGGCTCAGCGGGGCGAGGCGGAGGCTGCACCTGGAATTTGCGATCATCAAGATTGAATGCATAAAATTGAGTGTCCGGAGCCATAACAGTCGCCGCAGGAGCAGACGGTGGCGCGCTGGCCTCTCCAGGAACGTTGTCTTCAAGGAAGACCACAGAGAGAATGGCAGTAATTCGAGGGCGAATGAGACTGCTATTGAAAGTGAACTGAGCCGTGCCCGTGGTTGGAGCAGGGGAGGCAGAAGGACGGTGCGAATGAGGGCCCCAAAACCAGCGATAATCTTGCGAGCGCCCACGACCAGACCGAGTACTGGGGTAGTGGCTCGGGCCTTCCCCTAAGGAGGAAGAGTCCGGAGACGGGCTGGAGGGAGCATGGGGAGGACGGCTCCGCGAGCTTCCCCTTCGACTGCGCTGACGATGACGTAACCTGGGCATGATGAGATCGCTCCAGACAATCTCCAGGTCCTCAGTGAAAACCAGCGAAGGGTTGCCCGGAAGAGAAATCAAATGAGGGTGCAAAAGCTGCTTGTCAAACCACCAGGTGCATGACAAACCGTCGGCCTTCCTTCTCATAAAACACACCAAGCGCAGGTCGCCTCCCGCCCACCTGTAGACCCTGCTATCATTGACATCAGAACCGATATGAATGGGAGCCGAGAGCCGGAGATAAATAGCCTGATGCGAGTGAAGCCCACCCACAGCACGCCAACCTTCAACATGCCTCCAAGCCGTCCTTCCCAAGCGAAGCAGATCAGAGAACTTAACTGCTTTCATGGTGTGAATCCCGCCCAAGCATGCGGAGGGATGGCTCATGACAGTCAGAATCGAGCAAGAACCAAAATTTGCAGAGCATACCGCTTTGGAATGAGGGGAATATACACGGAGCCTTCCGCTGGGCAGCGAACCGTTTAACACGTTGTACCCTGTGGGTAGATGGCGGCAGAGAGTTACAGCCCTCCCACCCATCCCATTAAATTGGCATTGGAACACCCGCATCCGGGGAATTTCCGCAAAATATTAACAGTGGAAGGACTCTGTATTTAGAAGGAAGATAAATATTTTTAGATCAGGAGAATATGGATATATACATGCATATGTTATATAATTTATACATGGTATCAGAGCAGTGATAATTCTTGAAGATTTCAATTGTGAAGAATTGCTGAGTTTGTGTTGGTGGAAAATTCGAATTTGCTGCAGCAATTCTTGGTGTGACAGTTGAGTATACATTGAAATGTCTTTTAATGGGTTGTGATTGGAGTATGCCCTTGATGGCAGCTCAAATTACATAGCCTGGAAGGATAGGATGGAGGTGGTGGTGGAAGATAATGGACTGAAGGAGTTCATCAATAGCGATGTTCCTAAGCCTGGTTCTAGCGATGCTGCATTACTTGACGCATGGCAAAAGAAGGTAGAAAAGACAAGAAGAATTCTGTTGGAAGGTTTGAAGGAACATATTATGTCCAGCATTTATGGGAAAGCCACTCCATTCACAATTTGGAAGGCTTTGACATATTTTTTCCAAAGCAGCAGCAACCAGAGGAAGTTGGCGCTGAAAGATAAGCTTAGAAAAATAAAAATGGAGAAGGGCGACAGTATTCCAAAATATCTCACGAAGTTTGTCCACTGTAGGGATGAACTGGGAAGTGTGGGGATTACTGTTGATGATCATGACTTGGTGATCTTGGATCTCCTTGGGCTTCCGAAGAGTTGGCATAGCTATGAAGACTCTGTCAATGGATGGGAGAAACTGTCGGGTTGGGAGCGACTTTGGTCGGATCTTATGTAGGAGGAGATAAGGCGAAGTACCAGGGATGGATCTTCATCGAAGAATGAAGATGAAAATAATTGCGCTTTGGCTGCCAAAGCAAGGAAAGGGAAGGGGAAGAAATTCCCTTAAAAATACAAGGCTAAAGGCAAGAAGCAAGATTTGTCCAAGGTGAAGTGTTTTCACTGTCACGAACATGGGCATTTTGCCACTAACTGCCCACAGAAGAAGAAGAACAAGAAGGTTGCTGGAGCTGCAGCTGGTGAGGCCTTAGCATTACAATTTGAACTTGATTTCTTTTTTATCGCATGCTTGGTTTCAAGCTCAATGGGATCGGTGTGGTATCTTGATAGTGGTGCGTCTTTCCATATGACGGGAGACAAGGAGTTGTTTAGTGACTTGGAGGAGAAGGACCTCCAAATGCATATAGAGATGGGAGACGATGGTCGATACAGTGTGAATGGAATTGGGACCATTACCTTTGAGAGGGATTTAGGTAATCCATTTCTATTGAAAGATGTATGCATGTTCGAGGTCTGAAGAAGAACTTGTTCTCGGTCGCAATGTTGGAAGACAGAGGTTATGACGTTGTTTTTAGCGATGGAAAAGCTTTCCTGCGACATAAAACAACGGGTCAAACCAAGAGGATAGGGATTCGATTTAATAATCTCTACAAGCTGGAGGTAGACGGTTGCGCTGCAATGATGGGAAAAGTAGAAGAAGTGGTGAGATGGGATGAGGGTGAATTATGGCACATGAGATTGGGCCATCTTCACCATGGTGATTTGAAGATTTTGCAGTAGATTTCTACTAGACTTCCCAATGGTACTCTTGCACAGTCAAATCAGTGCAAGGGATGTACTATGGGTAAGTTTGTGAAGACCACATTTCATGAGAAGGAGAACCCTGCTTCGGTGATCTTGAAGAGAATTCAAACAGACATGTGTGTGTGGACCTTTCTCATTTGCTTCAACAAAAAAACACAGGTATTATGTTATATTTGTTGATGACTATTATCGTAGATGCTGGATCTTCTTCATGCAGAAGAAGAGTGAAACATTCTCAAATTTCTGTGAGTTTAAAGCATTAGTGGAGAAGGAGTCGGGGAAGCAAGTGAAAGCTCTACGAAGCGATAATGGTGGTGAATATATCTCGGGAAAATTCAAAGACTTCTTTAGCAAAGAAGGAATTCGAAGAGAACTCATAGTGCCTCATAACCCACAACAGAATGGGGTCGTGGAGAGGAAGAACAGAATGATTCTGGGTGTTGCACGAGCTATGCTTCAGAGGGAGATATACTTATATGCAGAGGAGGAACTGCTTGTTTCGAAAGATGAACCTCTAGATGTGGATCGGCCACAGGAGGAAGTTCATGGAGTGGAGGAGTCCACTCATGCAGAGCCAAACATCAGAACTAGCAGAAAGTGCACCAGAGAAGCTGAGAGACTAAAGCTTGACACGACACAGAATGTAGGAGTCCCTACATCATAGCACAGAAAGAGACAGTCACCTGACTGATTTAATGGATACATGGCTCTCATGAGAAAGTGTATCATGACAGAGTCATATTCTTTTGAAGAAGTAGTGCAGGAGCCCACATGGGTAGATGCCATGGTGGAGGAGAATGACTCCATTGTCAGAAACAGTGCTTGGGAGATTGTTCCAAGGTAGGTAGGTAAATTAGTTGTAGGATCAAGATGGATCTATAAGGTAAAGAAAGCTGTTGATGGGAGTGTTGAGAAGTATAAGGTAAGATTTGTTGCCCGGGGCTTCTCACAGATCGAGGGGATTGATTATGAAGAAACCTTTACACCTGTTGCACGATATTCTTCCATAAGGACCATCCTTGCTCTCTCATCGCAGATGTGTTGGCACATTCATCAGATGGATGTGAAGACTGCGTTCCTTAATGGGGTAATTGAGGAAGAGGTGTACATTGAGCAGCCTAAAGGATTTGAGATCTTTAGCAGTGATTCGCATGTGTGCAGGCTCAAAAGAGCGTTGTATGGGCTGAAGCAAGCACCTCGTGCTTGGTACACACAGATTGAAAACTATTTCACTGGACTTGACTTCACCATGAGTGAGGCGGATGCAAACCTGTACCAAATTGTGGTGGAGGGTAAGCTTTTAATCATTTTTCTTTATGTTTATGATTTAATACTAACGGGTGATGAGAACTTGGTACACTCATGCAAGGAAGATCTTGCAAAGGAGTTCGAGATGAAGGACTTGGGCCTCCTTCACTATTTCCTTGGATTGGAAATATGGCAGCGAGAAGGTGAACTATTTGTGTCCGAAGGCAAGTATGCTCAGGAGATACTTGAGAAGTTTCACATGCAAGGCTACAATCCTATTGATACTCCTCTTCCAGGAAATTGGAGGAAAGAGGATGCTACATCGGCAAAGGTAGTGGATGCCACTTTTTATCGATAGTTGGTGGGTTCACTCATGTATTTAGTTAATACAAGACCAGACATATGCTATGCGGTGAACCAACTTTCACAAGCGATGGTTAAGCCTACCAAGCTCTTTTGGAAGGCATTAAAGCATGTCCTGAGGTATGTCAGGGGCACATTTGCGTATGTCTTATGGTATAGACAGATGAATGAGGTGAAGTTGCATGGCTTCACGGATGCAGATTGGGCAAGCAACCCAATTGACAGAAAGAGAAAATCAGGTGGGGTTTCCAGTATCGGATCTACAA
This sequence comes from Pinus albicaulis, assembly GCA_034641835.2. Taxonomy (NCBI): domain Eukaryota; kingdom Viridiplantae; phylum Streptophyta; class Pinopsida; order Pinales; family Pinaceae; genus Pinus; species Pinus albicaulis. Next base: position 827,750,203 of record CM076572.1, on the reverse strand, counting down.
CAGTTTCTTGGTACAATAGGAAACAAAGAGCTGTGGCACTCAGTTCAATGGAAGTAGAATACATGGCAGCAAGTCAAGCTGCATGTGAGGCTATCTAGATGAGGAAGATCATGGTCGGTTTGTTTGATTCAAATTTAGATCCTACAGTGATACATTGTGATAAGAAGAGTTTCATTAAACTCTCGATTAATCATGTGTTTCATGATAGATCTAAACATATTGATATCCAGTATCATCATATCAGAGACTATTTGCAGCGGAAGATCATGTTTCTTCAGTACATTCCTACAGAAGATCAGGATGCAGACATTCTGATGAAGGCGCTCACCAGGAGAAAATTCGAATACCATAGAGGCAGGATCGAGGTGAAGGATAATCGCTTTCTTATTGAGAGGGAGTGTTGAGATTCAACAAGATGATGAAGCTTAGTGAAAATTAGTCACCTTCACTAAGTGGGCCCGCAGGCTATTTTTAGGTGTAAGTCTATTTTTAGACATGGTCATAATATTTTATAAGTTGCAGGATGCTATTTGTGGATGGTTGGTCCAACTGAAAAAAATAGATGAAATTCTATTTTTAGAATATTGGGCGAATTCTAGTTATAGATCGTTGATCTAAAAATAGATGTGTCGATTATTATTAGCCCTTAATAATAATCAGATTCTAAATATCAACTTATTCTCTTGGAGCACTTTATTTCAGTATACAAATTTGGAAAATCAATGGGCTGAAGGAATTACGCAATTCCTAGGGTTTACTGGTGGCTCATGCAAGGAGGACTCAATTAGAACTGAAGTGGCAAAGTTATGACAAAGTTGGAAGAGTAGTTCATGGATTTTTTATTCAGTTTAACTTAGTTAATGGAGTTAAACTCAGTTGAGCTAGTTGTATCTAGTCTAACTGAAAGATACACTAGTTAGAGTTAAGTGAATTAATTCAAAACTAATAACTCACTAACAACTAAACAAAAACAACAGTTAACTATAGTGCATGTCAGTTCCAGTGGAGACCTAGTGGAGAGATAGGTGAAAGGGTGAGATGAACTATCTGTTGTGACTATAGTGATGCATTGATTGCATCACACACACATTGGAGTTGCCAATGAGGATTGCGCAGTCAAGGCAAGGTAGATTCGAATTCATTCAGGGGTCTTCTTCAACATGGATTGCGTAGTGGAGGCAGACTATGAGGTGGCAAGAAATCAGTGCATGGATTTGCAGATTTATTCATGTTAGTGTGTGACGATTGATTATACTGAGAGCTTGATGTACTAAGCTTTGTATGATATTGTTACATGATCTCCATGATACATAATATATTATAGTTGGGGTTTTCATCTTTAGGCTTGCCCTTTAAACAACTGTGTTATGTGCGATTGTTTTTATTGCTTCATGTGTTTGCAATTGAGTTTTTAAATTTTCGCAAAATATTAACAATGGAAGGATTCTGTATTTAGCAAGAAGATAAATATTGTTAGATCAGGAGAATCTGGATATATACATGCATATGGTATATAATTTCTATAGACTTCGAGTTGGGGATGTCAAAATATGGGATCAGATCACCAGGTGATTATGTGCAATTTAAGAGTGAACTCCTACGAACTCTTGATACTAATGGGATCTAATAGCTTTGTCAGTCGACAAGAATACCCCCATTATTAGGATTTTATCAATTAAGTGTCAGTTGTTAGGACAATGGGAGGTGGGCCTTTTTGCACTAGGTTAATTCCCTAGTACTAACATGAAAAAAAAAACCCTATAAAATTATGGAAGGTAACTTTCTATTAACTTATGGTGAATTATTGATGGTGTTGGGGATTAGGTATGATTGAATAAAGAAAGGATTTGGGGATTTTCCCTTGAAACTGCCAAGCCTAATGATGGCCCTAATGTGGTAAGATCTAAAATGTCGTCGATGAAAAGGAGATATAATGGAATTTGATGTGGCATTGATGTGGATATGACATGTGTTTATGTGGAATCAACATGGAGATGATTTAGTGTTAGCATGGAGATGAAGTGGCATTAATGTGGCACTGATGTGGAGGTGACATGGTATTAACATGACACTAATGAGGAGATGATGTGGCATTGGCATGGTGTTGATATGAGACTAACATGGCTAGATGATGTGGAAAGGTGACATCATAAAATTACAAAGTAGTTCCAAGGTGATGGCTAGATGGTAGTCGAGGTGAAAAGTGATGTGGAGATCAGGATATCAGCCTATCAGTGTATCAAGATGTCGGGAGATCAACACTAGAAGGTTTGGAACCCAATATTGGGCCTGACTCATGATACTAATAGAAACCAACCACCTATTAGATGATGAATATCGGGTCCATTATTTTATTGTATATCAAATTTGGCTAAGAATAGGTGAGTTTTATTATGTGACTTGGGTTCCCATGGGTTCTGGTACTAACAAATTCTGATATTTTTTCAAGTGACAGAAGTCAGTGGAGAAGTTGGGATCAAATCAAGTATAATTGGAGCTAATATTGGATAAGTGATTAGTATTAGCAAAATGCAGTAAATCATTCATGTGATGGAAGTTTAGAGAGAGGTCAAGCTTATTTAGTTTATGGCCCAATGTTAGGTTGGGAAAAATTAGGTTAGGCATGTTTAAATGGTAGAAGTGTTGCCCTAGGCTTTAAGAAAATATACTTGTTGATGGTATGATATGGCAGACATGGCCAACTAAGGTAAATACAAAAGGTGGTTTGGATTAATGAGGTGGTCCATGAGGGAAAAAGTCTTTAAATGGAAATTACTTTGTGCCCATAGCTTATAATGAGGTCAAATATATATTGCTAGAAATATATCAATGAGAAGAATACAATGACAATATCGAAAATGTGATTTGAGGCATTAGAATAAAGAGTAAATTTGATCACCCCGTATTCATAATTAATCTTGAAGGCCACGTCTAGGTAAATGCTACAACCTTGATCAGGCATTAGGGGATTAGGTAGCTTACAAATAATTCCAAGCCTAATATCTAGAAAAATTCCTAACACACTTTTAGAGGAAAAAATCCATAACTATGGCATATTATTGAATAACATAATCCCTATCATGTCAACTAAAATAATATACCTGATATATATTTCCAAATTATGGTATTCCATAAAACTCTTTGGCTTTCCCCAATGTCCATGGTCTTGCTTCATAGCAACCCCAAAACTAGGACAATCTCTAAGGCCATCCCAAGGACACATACATAAAGAAGAGCTCAATATATTTTTAATTCAAATCAAGGATATAATTTAGCCGATTAAACTACATAATTGTACCAACACAGATATTATCATTATGCATTAGGCTATAAGTCTCTAAAAAGCCCAATTAAGTCCTCCGACTAATTTTCCAGATATTATGGTTCTTTAGCGTATTTTTTTTTCTATCAATTCATTTTAGATGTTCTATAAAGACTATTATAACTATGTCTTCACTATAAAACCATTGTTTTTTCTCGTATAGCTAGTTCCATGTCACCATTTGGGACAACCTACACATAAGTAACATATTCAAGGAATATTTTTCCTAACTGGTGCAAATCTTGCCTTCATGGATAAGACCCACCAAGAATCTTCCATAACTATTCAACAATCATGGATGTTCAAGAGGTTAAGCCTATATTTTACACTACCCTTCTATCCCTTAAAATTTATTTTAAGAGACATGTTATAGTCACATTCTCCATTTTCATGTCTCACTTTTAATCTCTAATTTTTCCTGTACAAAGAAATTTTTTTCTTTCTTCTCAATTTTTTATTGATTCACATTTTACTATGCTACAAAAGGCACGCATAAGTGAATCATACTTAGTCATTTTTCAAAGCTTGTGTGAGGATCCATTATTTTGAAATTATGTTCCACACTTTGCATAAGGTTCCTTTCTGCACTCCCATGCATCCACGCATCCTACCCTTTTATATTAATCCTTCACTTGGTTACTTAGCACTTAAGTCACCTAGTTTGTGTTTGTGTTTGTGTTTGACCTTGAAATTTGAAAAGAAATATCATCATACAAAAAACAATGGATACAATTCACCATTGAATTCGACACGCGCGTGCACACAAATTTATTATTAAATTATCTAACTTATATAAGTTTTTATAATAAATTTGATATTATTATATATATAAATTTATATTAATATATAAAATTCAAATAATAAATATTCCAACAACTGTGGATATTCCGAGTTTTATATCTGAAATAATAATAAATATTAAATTTATATAAATTTAATTAATTAACATAACCAAAAACATTTGTTAAAACATTTCTAATAACCATTTTTAAAACATAAAACATGTTTTGACAATATCGACAAGTTACAAACAACCAACGTTGAAATTAGAAAAAAAAATTCATACAAAAAACAATGGATAAAATTCCTCATTAAATTCGAGGGAGACACACAAATCTATTATTAAATTGTCTAACTTACATAATTTTTTATGTTTTATATGCATTATATATATATATATATATATATATATATATTACAAACAACTCAGTTGTGTTGTGGAGAAAATGCATTGGTCATTGAAATAACAGGAAAGAATTGTGTGAACACATAATGAGCTCACTATTATTTAATTCAAAGTTCAGATGGGGGATGATCAAGAAAGTTCCTTAAACTTAATTGGGTCAACAACACAGTAAATTGAGGCATTAGACTAGTCCACACAAAGTCCATTCTCAGAGGGTTCAAACATCAATCCAGAGGTTTTAGAATGATACCGATCCATCCTTCCTTATTCCCTTACAACCCTTGTGCCTCATGTGGTGAAAATAAACCCAGTTAAGTGTTAATTTTTCCAATTTATATCGATTTTTTTTTCAGCGTGAAAAATACTCTAGTTTATATTAAGTACTAGGACATATTAAACTTCTTGTTCAAAAAATTACATTCTTCTTTTTTAAATATATCAAAAATACATTCAATTTTGGATATCCAGTGGCCAATAATCATATTGGTTGATAGTCTCCTTTTACATACATACAATTGTTAAGGTTCCTCTTATCCCAAAAAAAGACACAAAATACATCGAAAAAAGATGCATCATCAGCTTATAAGTCTAAAACTTCCCCAAAAACCTGATTCTGTAAGATTTCCTTCTGCTTCTAGCTCTATTATTCAACAATAACCCTGTAAAAAAAAACTCAGTGGCACTGTTAGACATCAAAAATCCTGTAAAACATGCATTGAAATTCGCAGAATAAAAAATAAAAATTGCGTATTTATCTTAGAATTCAAATTCATCATTAAATGTGCTTTGAAATTCATCGAATTAAACGAATTTGTTTGGCTTGTTTTGAAGTTCAATGAGTTTCGATTTCCAACATTGAAAATTTCAAACCCAGTGGCTTAGCTTAACACTCTTGTGTGGAGAACCTAATAAACCTTTTCTCCACAAAAATATTTCCTTTGCACATAAAAAATCCTACATCTATGGAAAATCTAACTGATCAACGTTGGTTTCTGTTTCTCTCTATTGGGTTCTATAATTGATGGAATTTTTGAAATGTTACATAATTTGCTCACCATTTGAGGGTAATTCATGAAAAATTAAAGGAGTCAAATGGTGACTATCTAATACTATGAAAATAAATTATCACATGTTTCCATGAAATGTGTGCCTCTTTTAGTTAACTTTCAATTATGATTTTTGCATGCCTTGAAGATTATGGTACATTATTAAGATGTTGGAGTAATGAAATAAGCTTTTAAATAGCTAAGAGCTTTCTTACCTAGAATAAAGTTTCATGTATATCAAAGTGCATTGGAAGAATAAGAAATATGGCAATCGAAAGAAAGAAAGAGTCATTTTGTGGTTATATTGTCAATTCCTTTGCTTGTTAGGATAAAAGCTTTCATTGGTCAGCTTCATATTAATGGTTTTTAAACTTAAGTATAGAAAAACAACTCAAGAACATGATTTGGATTACTAGTTCAATGAATGATAGTTGTGTCCCTAAGGTTTTAATTCTAGAGATTTAGTTTGTTGGTGTCCCCACCATTCTGATCCAAAAGAAGTAGAAAAATTCAAGTCACAATGGAAGGGAATAATCTGGTTCTCCTTACACCCAATGTTTTAAGAAGAATTTTGCGACTACCAAATTCTGTTAAAAGATTAAATATTCCTAAGACCAACTCTTTTATAGAATCTTGAGGTGGTGGGTTAAATTTAGTAAAGGGATTTATGGTTGTAGTAGTTGAAATGCCTACTAATCTCCCAAATATCGTTATTTCCTTGTTAGTAGAGCTATATTGAGACTTTTGTTGGTAATTTTCATGATTAGTGGGGTAAGATTCAAATTTTCATATTCCCAGGTCAATTATGAAAGAAGCCATGTTTGAGTGAGTTGAAGTAATCTCAAAATGAAATTTCCTTCCATTTTTCCAACTATCAGAAGACCCCAAAGTTTTTTCATGACCACATGCTTGGTCTTGGCAGTGGTTTATTGTAATGCATTTGAAGGGTTACCTTTAAAAAAATTCTGAATGCTGAAACTAAACTAGTTCAATTCTAGTATCCTATTTTGTGTAAGCACATGGCCCCTTTCCAAATTTTCCTTATTTAGGATAATTTCCTTAAATAATTTAGATATATACTCGTTAGATTTGAACCAACCAAAATAGCTCAGGAAGTAGGGGATTTTATTAAGGGGAAGGGAATTTGTATGCTTACATTAGCCTATATGGGTATGGAGAGAGTCCTTTTCTTCTTCCCATACTTTTTTTGTGATAGATATTTCATTTCTAAAGTTTATAGATAGTATAAGTCACTATCCATTTTTTTTTATACAAAGAAATATAGTACTTTATTTCCTTACTTTTTAGTGTATCTAATATGACCATAAAAATTTCTTCCCATATGAATAAAGTGTCCAAATCACCTAATGATTTTAATTTATAAGTAACAAAGCACCTCAAAGGTTTTGATCCTAAGGGCATATTTTTGAAAAACTAGCATATGTAATATATGACAACCCATTTATCAAAAATATAGAAGGAATTATAATGACCCAAATACTCTTGAAAAAAAGGAAAAGTTGATATGCAATGATAACTTGGATAGTGATATTAGTGCAAATACTCAATAGCGACAGACTAGAACAATGAAGAGAAAGGAGAATGCAACCAATGTATCATCATCCTCTTCCATCCCAAAAACACATAAGAGTTCCTCTCGTGCACAAAAGAAACATGAATCAATATGATTATAGGAGAGAATAATGATTGGCATGTTGGAGTAGATGATGGTGATGAACCTCCTTATATTGATTTTGAAAAGGCTCATGCAGTCATCCAATCTAAAAGTAAGAAAAGTTTGAGAAAATAAAGGGTCACAAAATTCTAAGGGTCAAAGAGATATTACTGATATGGAAGTTGATATTTTTGCTTTACCTAATTGGGTAGAAGTAGGAATTTTCAAAAGACAGAAAATAATAGAGGAGTTAGCTTAGGAGGAGCCAACTACTTTTTAATAGCAATCTTTGGCAATGCATAATGCTTAGTACAATAAAGCATGAATAGAGCTACATATTGAAAAGGTACATGTTAAAATTAGGAAAGTAAATCAAAAATTAGTTATGTCTTAGAAGTCAGACTTACATGACTCCTTAAATCACTTATGGAAACCAGGTGTGCTCTCACTCATTCTATCTTAGACTAAGCATTGGAAAAAATGAGGTTAAAAAGAAAAATAAGCCTAAGTAGAGGACACCCTACCATTTGCTATAGTTGCACCAAGTCAAATATTGTTGAGTACACCGGGAACATCAACTGAAATAAATAAGTATTCTAAATTACTCAATGGAGTAAGATCATATGTCACAAAGATCATTAATAAGTTTCTAAATATTATTTTATATGCTTGGAGTGATAGTTTGGATTTGAGGGATCCCTCACAATATATTTCATTCTTTATAAAATATTTACAAAAGGGTTGAGAACATGACTAACATTTTTTTGAAAATGGTTTAAACATTTTCATTACATGTGCCTCAAGTTTAAGTGCCTTTCAAAGTAATCAAAGGTTTTCCTTCCAACTGAACAATGAAATAGGTTAAAGAAATATGGTTCACCAGAATATAAGTGTTGCAAGACTTTGTTATCAACTATACAAAGCTTAATGATAAGAGAAGAAATGATTTCTTTAAAGAAATCAAATTTGTTAAAGATTTTACAAGACCACAAGTAATAAGAGACTCTATGTTGATGCCAAAATATCAATTAAAGATAGAGTTAATTAGAGCTTCATGGGCTAATGAATTTGAAAATATTAGTGGTTTTCCAAAACAATAAATCTAACAGTTCTTGATTACTTTTGTAAATGATAATGAAGACCATATGGTGATGGTTGATCAATTACACTTAGAGTTTCAAGAAATAGAGGAGGAAATATTTTGGCTCAAGGTAAAAAAATATTTTAAAATTCTAGCCATGAAAAAGTATATTCAATATTGGCCTAAAATATCTTTGAGATAAATTGTTAATCCAAAATAACCACCAAAAATGGTTACATCGAGAAAATTCAAATCCAAGATATATGCACAAGGACTTGGAGGAAAAAAAGAGAGAGATCATTCCATCCATCATTCCTTTGTAAATTTTGCGAGTGTATTTTTATTCTTGAAGAAATTTCCCTTATTTCATCCCAATATTGGATCATCAAACTTTATTAAGTGTATTGTTTGTTTGTAAAGTTGATCCTTGAATACATTTCTCCTTTTCTTCCAACTTACTATTACTAACATGAGTCATATTCCCTAGGATGTTGACCTTTTTTCTTGATAGCAAAAGATATCAACAAGTCATAACATCAAAGAAACACAAGGATTAGAAATTTCCATGAATTGCATGCTCATAATAACAATTAAATTATGCACCTAACCATGAACATACATCACAAGACTTAAACCATAATTCAATATGTAATAATTGAAAGCTACATAACCATAATGCCATTTATAGTTCATGGAGCGAAATTTACCTTGCAAAATATTTCAGAAATGCTCAAGATTGGATAATTCTATTTTTTTAATCCATTTTTAATCTTTCAAAGTGGAAAAAATGGAGCAATCAACTCACAGGACCATTTTTACCAGTGGGACCCAGTTTGGAAAATTGGGATCTAAAACCTTTTGGGAGCAGTTTGACTCATTAAATGGAATTTTTTTGGGGTAAAACTATTCATATTTATTGAAACACATTTTTTTTCCTATTATAAACATAAATGTGTTTCCAATGGTGCAAGAATCACCACAGTCGAAGTTCATAGGAAAAATTTATGCCACTTGAAAGTTTACCTTCCTATTTTGACCACCATAATATGAAAGGATGCCACTTCAACTCCCATTACACATGGAAAATGGGCTAGACACATTATCATGATGAACATGACTCTATAAGAGTAAATGTTGTAACTCTATTTAAGAGTTTAAGGAGTCAAACCTAACCACTAGTAGGCTACCGGCTTGTGTTATAACCGAGCCACTAGGAGGAAAAGGGGTTTCATTCTTTTCAAGTGCATTTGTTCCATAGCTGAACAAAGAAGCTAAGGGGGATAGGGAGAGAGAGAAAAAATATGATTTTTTCACTGTTGTATCCCATACTAAACATGCCTTACTTCTTTGTACTTGAAATAATTTTTTATTCAGAGAAAGAAAGTAGAGCGACCTCACCTTCCAATTGGGTTTTCTCTCTAAAGTGTTTCCTAGGTTTTATCTTATAACAATTTTGGTTTGTGAGTTTTTATTTCATTGTTCTCTAGTTTTTGAATAATTATAATTTTCATGCACATGTAATAAAAATTAATTTATAGATCCTAAAATATAAAGAGAAATAAGTACTCAAAGTGTAGATTTCATTTTTTAAAGTATTTTTTATAAGATTTGTTGTGATAAATTGTCAAGTTGAATATCTAAATATTTTTATGGATCAACCAAATCATTTATGTGCTATAATTTATAGGTTTCCTATAATTGTCTAAGGGTAGGCCATTTTCCACCCAACAATAGGATCAATTATCTATTCCATTTTATTTTAGTTGTCCACCCCTAGCCAAACCATGATGCCATGAGGGGAACTCTCTCTCTCTCTCTCTCTCTTCTCTCCCCCTCTCATTACAAGGTGGAATCATGAATTCAATTTTCCTTCATCAACGAAAAAATAACAAGTTCCCTTTAAAATCCCATTAATCCAAGATCCTACTCTAACCGTGGGTGGTTTCTTAGATGGATTTCATAGCACAAAGGAGACCCTTCACTAACCCAATAATCCCTCAGTGACCTCCCCTCTTAGTGTTGGGTAAGTGTTATATTATTTACATTATTAGTCATTTTTGGACCCCAATTCCTAATGGGGGGCTTGCCACACAGTATAACTATCACTATGGAGGGTCTAGGGGAGGGGGATCAATAACACTTTTATGGATCCACCGACACGTCACTTGGCAGGAGATTTCGAGGGGAGTGCTCCTGAAGTGAAATTGTTGGAAAAATTTCCTTGTAAAACATAATAATTTCATAGTCAATCTAGACCATTTATCATTAGGTTGCATATATGATGGTAAAATTTATGTTAAGGTTTTTTTCCCCTAGAAGGAAAAACTATTTTAATATGTAATTGTATAGTGACTATGTATTCATTTAGAGATTTAAAAAATTATCTTGCTAGTTTTCCTAGTTCTAGTATTGCACAATAAAAGCTCTATGTTAGAATGTATTTTTTTTATTGCATATTTTATGTTTTATTGAAGAATATGATTGCAACAACTCATTGTATAGGATTAAAACCTACATTTGGTATTGGATAATTTTTGGATTCAAGGGTACACCTTTGTGGCTAAAGGGTTTTACTCAAGCCTGTGGTAGACCTTGTTACAGTGGGAGATCTACGAAAGTGATTCTTGTGGTGAAGATAAAATGGTGAGAAGTTCAAAGATAGAGATTGAGAAATTCAAAGGGAAGTTTTTTGAGTTGGGGAAGCTCATAATAAAAAAATTGTTAGTGGAAAAATATTAGTGGATCACTATGGATCTATATTCTTCACCAATAAGGATATGAACAGAAGACTCAACCAAGTTGATGAACCCCAAAATTTCTTCTTTTTTACATTCTTTTCACTCCATTTCCTTCTTCCTAGCCTTCATAATGTCACATTGGGTATCAAATTACAAGGCTTATGATATGGAAGGTATAAAATTGTCTCTTATTTCATAAAATGATAATGTTATTTATTATTTAGTTTAATCTTTACTTCAGCTACCGAATTCTAATGATTCTGCAGCTAATACACGATTCCACAACCAAGTGCATGGTTTGGCAGGTTCCAAGATACGAAATATATGGGTAGGTGACAATTGAGGAATCCAATGATTTCCTCCTACTCTCATGAGCCAGATCGATGGAAACAGTTCATGGTAATGCGGTCAAAGGAAAACTCAACCTCCGTAGTTGGCAACAGGCGAGCAAGAACGAGATCTGTGCCTCACGATTTGCTTTGATAATAACAAATCATGAACGAATGATATGATTTTATCTTTCTAAGATAAAAATAGTTTTTGTTAAGTAGGTTAGGTGTATATCTCTGAACAGTTAATTGTTCTAAGCTCTATAAATATACCTATCGACAGAAGTGAAAACATCGAAAAAGATACTGAATTTTATGTTATTAATACTTTTTTTCTCAACTGAAATTTCATTTCCTCCATAAGTGTTCAATGTGTGGTTAGTGCTTCATGGAGGCCCCCCTCAAGATAGTAAGGTATTTTTTTATTTACAGTTTGCATTTTAGTTTATGTTTCATGTAGGATTTTGCCAGTTTCGTTGAATATTTACATTTTTATTTTCTTTAGATCCAAGCTCGAAATAATTCTACTATTCATTTTCATTTCAAAGAATTCAAATGCACAGTGGATAGAATAGAGTTTAACATTGTGATGAGATAGATAATATTCTCTTTTATAGTTGATTATCCTTCTTGAAGCAGGTCCATTTTAAAGTGTGATTTCCATTTAAATAGGAGAACTTTCATCTATGCAAGTGTGTGTGATATTTCAGAGTGATTTCCATTCCAACAAAAGTGTGATTTCCATTTATGCAAAGTGTGTGATTTCCATTCTAGTAAAGAGTGATTTCCATTTATGCAAAGTGTGTAATTTCTATTCCAGCAAAGAGTGATTTCCATTTGAACAAGTGTGAGTTTTTACAAGCAAGTGTGATTTATTTCAAAAGCAATGCGTGATTTTATTTTAAGTAAAGTGTGAGTGTGAAGTTTTCTTTTGAGAAGAGTGTGATCATTATTTCTAGAATTAATTTCATTTTGTATAAGTGATTAATTTTCTTACATAGCCTTAAAAACACAAGTGCATTTTGATAACTCAATTTAACTTAGAAATTTTTTGTGAGTCACAAAAACTCCTAGCACATATTATGCACATACATTTCATCAGCTTACTAGCCCTCGTTGATAATTCATGAAAGTAATTTAAGTTCAATTAAATTACCAAACACAAGTTGGATTGAAACAAGCACAACATGATTATGTCTCTCAAATTCAATATTACTAAATGTTTTAGGGGAAGCTAGAGCAAAGACTTTGTGGGACAAGTGAGGGGCATTGAATAATTCTAAGTCCTTGGTGAAAAAATTATTCCTACAGAAGAATTTGTTTAACCTAAGGATGGAGGATGTAGATTCAATTACAGAGCATACATACACCTTCAATATTGTGGCATATCAACTATTATTTATTGATATTAAGATTTCAAATGAAGTTAAGTTCATCAATTTGCTATGTTCTCTACCAGACTTATGAGATAGTCTAGTTGTTGCCATAGGTAGTAATGCAACTACTTTAAAGTTTGATGAAATAGTATCATAATTGTTATCATATGATATGAGGCAAAAAAACATGGAAAGAAAAAACAAATATGTCTTGTTTGTAAGAGGATGCTCCCATATAGGAAATAAAAATAAATCCTCTAATGTGAGATCTAAATCTAGAGGAAGATCTAAGTCTCTAGGAAAGTTCATAAAGGTACGTTGGAGATGTGGAAAAATGCCATTGCAAGAAATACTGTAGATCTAAAATTATTGAGAAAGGGAAGGGATTATTTATCGATGGAGGAATATCCACAGATTGAAGAGTTTTAGTCAATGTTTCATATGTGAAGATGCTCCTTCTACAGAAGCACAAGCCTCCTCAGATGAAGTAAGGAATGTGTACATGGGTTAGTCAAGTACACATGTAGATCATGAGGCATAGTTGGTCAACTCAAGTGCATCCTTTCACATGACTTCTCACAAGGACATTTAAACATATATTTAAGATAAATTTATATTAATAATAACATTATAAATAAAATTTTGGATTCATTTAAATATTAATATTATTAATATTTTTTCAATTGAAAAATATTATTTAAAATTAGTGATTAACTTTTAAAAACTAAATTTGAATTCTGAATAATTTCTTTTATAAACTATTTTGATTAAAATAAAAAACAGAGGCTTAGTGTCAATTTAATTGAGCCTATTCAGATCGCAATTTAACTGAGTGGATTTGGATTGTAAAATTTTCCGTAATAATCGGGAAATTGAATATGGATAAAAAAAAGTTTTTTTTTTTCAAGTGAATCATAAATGCGGGATTTCACAATCGTGGTAGTTGCTAAGCCAGAAAGGTCGCTACTAGAGTATCTGTCAAAATTGCCACAGTTGAGTGAATGATAATTGCGAAGATGCATTATATTCCTTTAACATTGTAAATCCGGAATATCGTTTAATAATTATATTAGACAAAGTCGGTGTGATACAATTATATTAAAGAGAATCGGGAATATCGTTGAATAATTATATTAGACAAAGTCGGTGTGATACAATTATATTAAAGAGAATCGGGAATATCGTTGACTAATTATATTAGACAAAGTCGGTGTGATACAATTATATTAAAGAGGATCCTGAGGATCCTCAAAGGTCCAAGCTTATGCTTGTCACCATTTATTCAAATGGAACGTGTTCTTACTAGTCTTCTTTTCAACTAGTCTATAGATGTAACTGGAAAATATGGACATAGTAGGTAAGTAACCATTTCTTTGGAGGGTAAAAAGTTACATTACTATAAGGTAAAAGATTGAAAAGTTTGATTTCTGAAATTGGTTGTATAAATTAAAGATATGTTGAGTGTAGGAAGGGAAGTTTAGGAATTGATTTTTTTTATTTTTTTTTGTTGGGGTCACAATGAAATAACGTTTGAGAAAGTGAAAAGTGTTGTATAGATAAGATATGACGTAATATATTAGGACTAAACTAATTTTACAGTGTGAAATGATGTGATGTGATCAAAGTAATTTTTTTTTGGGTGTAATATGTATATTTTAGTATCATGTGTAAGATCATACTTAAAAAAAGATTTGGTTTAATTTGTATCGTAGTAAGACACAATGTGTTGCACTTTTCTTCACATCTTGAGCAAAAAAGTGTTATTTCATATGGAAAAGCTATTTCATGCAATGTGAAATGAAGAGTTGCTTGTGGAGATAAATGTTTGGGAGAATGAAATGTGCCACATGGAGAATATGTTACAAGTGATCCTACTGCATTGGAAATTTTTTAAAAAGCTACTATATATCATAAAAAAAAGGATATTTGTTATGATGAGATGTTTTGTGAGGGGAGAACTGTTGAATGAAAAATGGCGCAAGAAAGAGATATTTTGAAAATGCGATGAAGGGAAACTTACCTTGGATAAAAAGGATGAAAATTTGTCTTTTTTGCCACAGAGAAAAATTTACATAGCACGCGAAGAAAAAATATGGTGGTGTGTTGTGTCACATGAAGATAAAGTTTCATGTGATGTGATATAACACAAACATGAATATGTGTTGGAAATGTGATAGGTTGTAAATAAGGGAAAAATTGAGGCAATATGATGTTTTGTAGGTTAAAATGGTTGGGCACGAAATGCCACAAAGGAATAACTTTTGGAAAACACATAAATGAATTTTTGGTTTTTGTTTTACATCTTTCTTTGAGTTGTATTATCCTTTACTTTGCATTGAATTTGTATGCACACCATAAAACTAATTCCTTGAAATCAAGCCCTTTAGGCACACATCAAACCTATGGTATTCCAAAAGTCCAGACATTGTTCAAACTTGTATCCTTTGGTGAGAGTCTTCAATACCATATATAAGCCTCAAACCACTAAAATTCATAGTCCTCACATCCAAGGGTGGAAAGTGTATCCCCACAAAATGGTTATTTTTGCTTACTTGACATACTTTCTTACATAATTTTAATGAGTAGGTGGTGGTCCCATTTAATATAATATCATGTTTATGAAGATATGGTTGTTACTAAATTTCCAAAGGTTGGTTGTAATATCATAAGTTGAGATGTTCAATTCATTTATAATAATTACTACATGGATTTGAATTCATAACATGGATTTTATGAAATTACACGGGATTAATAATGGTATCAATCCAAGTGTTAGACTAATATAGTGGAAATAGAACTTTAATTCTCTCGAAAGTATTTCTTAAGTTGTAAGTCTAATGAAAATTGATTAAGAGGTGCACTATGATTGTTATGAAGGTCGAAAAAGAGAATGAAAAAATGAAAGTTGCGGGAGGTCAAGGATGAGGTGACGAGAGGTCTTCCACCTCCCTAATTGAGAAATGAACTGATAACCAATGTGGGTTCATTTGATATGCGAAAAAAATATAGGTCCATTTTGTATGCTGTGAAAATGTGGGTTGTGAGATGCTCTGTGATGGTTTTGGTTCCTACAACAATATTTTCATCATCGATAAAATGGCTAATAATAAAGTATGTGGGGAGAGGGTAATTTGGGACCCCACAAAAACTACATAATTGAAAATTAAACCAAGTATAATCTCATGTAGGTTTGTGAGCTTACAAGGATAAAGGGAAGATCTTCTTGCATCTATAATTGAAAAAAAATGGCTAGGTATGGAACTCATAGAGAAATATACCAAGTCTTACCAAAGTACCAGAACATTGGTCAAGAAAACTTGATCAATAGGAAATCATCAATGTGTGTAGGGAAAAAATAGAGTTTGAACAATTATTCTAAGCCAAATCCTATATGCTTGGATTCATTTACGATTATAAATATTTGAAAGAAATATAGTTTGCATGCATTTTTTTATACTTATTATTTAGCCTTGTGATCGCTTGTAATATATCCATTATGAATAGGGAAGCCTCAACCAACTCATCTTCACCAAACTCCCATTGTCTATGTCATATTAAAATGTGGCAAAGCCATTTGAGACAAATTTCTATTGCTAAACTCCTCATCAATTAAGTGGAACTATGTTAAGCTCTATATAAACCCCATGTTAACCCTTAACCCCATTATTAATCCTTGTATATTGATTATTACATTTTTTTTGTTATGCTGGATGGACCATTTCCTTGTACCATTTCATTATAATTGTACTCTTTGTATGGACTACACACACACACACATAGAGTAAGGATACCTAGGTTTAGGACCAACAAATATTGTCTTATATAATATTGCATTCATTATAAAAGGAGGTTTCTCCCTAAGAATGGACTATAATTATTAATTTCTTATAATTTTTAAGGTGTGTGGATCATAAAATTTGGTATCAAAGCTATGATCCTATGGTTTTTATACTTCAAAAGAATAATCTTGTGATTCTTGGTTTAACATTTTTATGGGGATGCTTCAAACCGTGAAATTTTTAGAATATTGAGAAGACATCTTAAGGTATGTATGGTAAAACTTTTAAACTCTATCTTAGTATAGTTTCAAAGATATACATTGTGGACATTATGGTATGTGAATGGTCCTGGAATTAGTTTAAGAAAAGTGAACTTGGAATTTTTTCTATAATTATTTTTATGGGAATATTAATACAATGAAACCTTTACCATATTGAGAAAACATCTCAAGGTATGTAGTCTACATAGACTCTGAAGATAAAGAAGATCAAAATTTGGAATGATCATAAGATCTAGAGATAGAAGATACCACTCCAACAATATCAAGATAAGGAAAAGGTAACAATGTTGAGTGATTTAGATAGTACCCATAACTTCAACAATTACAAATTGGAAAAACTTCTTAACTCCTCTGTATATCCAACACTAGAATTTCAAGTAATTATTGTAGTTCGAGGTACCCTAAATTTTACAAGGAAGTACCATAGTATTAAGCTATATATATGGGATTATTTATTGGAAATTACCATAATTACAATCCAAAGGGATGGTGTTGACGTCGTATTAAGGGCCTAATTGTTTTAATGATTGAAATAGTGGCCCTTAATTTTCACAATATTTTCATGAGATTTTCCTCAAAAGGAAAGGAAATTGAGCTTAGAGGTATCGAAAGGAAACCCTATAAAGTGATAAGCTCTAATAGCATGACAATTACTAAAAATTGGACACCATAATGTAATTGAAAAATTTTGTTCGTTATATTTTCAAACCGATCTATAACCTTTTCTTGAGTGGATCTCTAAAAAATTATCAGTAATCATTCCAAAGTATTTGGAGAAATGCGTAAGGGTCTACCACCTGCTTGAGATCATGACCATGATATTCATCTGCAACTTGGAATCGTGTCACCTAACATTAGGCCTTATAGGTATCCATATATGTATAAGAGTGATATTAAGTGTATGATTTAAAAAATGTTAGAGGTTGGCATCATTCAACCTAGCCAAAGTGATTTCTCATCACTAGTGGTGATGGTTAGAGAAAGAAATGGTTCATGTCATATGTGTCCATATTCAAAAGACACTTAATAATATGACAATTAAATATAAGCTTTGTGTTCATGTCATTGATGAATTTCATAGATAAATTTTCTTTACTAATTTTGATCTCCATTCTAGATACCATTAACTCGGAATTAGGCAAGAAGAGATTCCCAAAAAAACCTTTAGAACAAAAGAAGGTTATTATGACTTTTTGGTTATATTACATTTGGAATTATTAATGCACCTTCAACATCTCAAAGCTTGATGAATTCTATTTTAAAACCCCTTCTTAGAAATATGGGTTAGTATTTTTTGTGATATACTAATCGATAACAAATCTTGGGAAGAGCATGTACAACATGTTGATAAGGTCCTTAACAACATGTGGAAGAGAAATAACTATATGCAAAGCCTTCCAAGTGTGTATTTGGGATTCAAGAAGTGGAATATTTGGGTCATGTTTTATCTCATGAAAGTGTCATACTAAACCCTAACAAAATCAAAGTTATGATGGAATGGCCAATCCCCAAGACCTTGAAGAAACTCATAGGATTCTTGGGATTGATAAGATATTACCACAATTTTTTCAAGGATTATGGTCAAATAGAAACACTTTTAACAATTTTATTGAAGTAGGGGTAATTTTATTGGAATAAATAAGAAATCAAATATTTTGAAAAACTTAAAGAAGCTATATGTACAACTCGAATCCTAGCCACGCTTGACTTCACTAAACCTATCTACGAGGAAAGATGTTGGTCATACTATGTGTAGTTAAGAAATGGAGTCCATACCTAATAGGGAGATACTTCAAAGTGAAAATTAAATCATGATATTTTGAAGTACTTCTTGGAGAAAAGACCATCTTTGAAAGATTAAAAAAAGGGCTACAAAGATGCTAGGTCGTGACTTTGAAATTATCTGCAAAAACAAAAAATGGAAAATTGTGGCAGATACACTTTTAAGGAAAGAGGAACACACAAAGGTTTTACTATATGTTATTTCCATTCCACAATCTCACTAGGTGAAAGAAGAAAGGATATAATGGAAGCAAGATGAGAATGCATGCAAGCTCATTTAGCAACTACAAGAGGACCCCAATGTAGTAAAAAACTTTATGTGGAAGAATGATTTGTTGTGGTATCAAGATAGTTTATACTCATGTAATAATTCTAAACTAAAGCATAAGGTCCTTTTGGAATTACATTCTCTTATAGGAGGAAAAATAAGCGAGAGACAATCAAGACCATAGAGCTCCTAAAACCATTAATCATACCAAGCAAATGTCAGGAAGAAGATTCAATGGATTTTATTAAAAGTTTACCTAACTATGAAGGAAATAATATCATTATGGTGGTGGTAGTTTGAATGAAAAAAAAAAACCCATTTTTTCTTTATTTTTCATCCCTTTAAAGAAAGTGGCAAAATAATTCATGAAAACAATCCAAAATTTACATGGAATACTGAATAATATTATAGGTGATAGAGATCCAATTTTCATTGAAAATTTTTAGACTGCATTATTTTCTTATTTGGGTACTCAATTGGCTCATAACTCATCTTACCATATTCAATCCAATGGGAAAAATAATATTATGATTTAAAATTATATCTACATTTCTTTGCATCTAATAAACAAGAAACAATCGGTCAAGTGGTTTCCCTTAGCAGAATGGTGGTAAAACGCATCCATTTATACTTCATAAAAAATGAACCCATTAATGGAACTTTATGAATATCATTTTCCATCCATCAAAACACCATTGAAAGGGATTATAAATTCTCATGTAGTGGATGACCACAAAGGGCACCCACACTAGGTTCGCATAATTATTGAAGAGCAACTTTGTTATAGAACAAAATAGGATGAAACAACACGAAAATAAACATTGCAATGAAAGGGAATTTGAAGTGGGGGATTGGGTATTTGTGAGACTATAAGCATATAAATAGATGTCCCTCAAAAAACTAAATAAGGACAATAAATTACTACCAATCTATTATGGCCCTGTTGTCGCTGCTACAACACCCTCCAAAATTTTGGCCCACATCCAAATTTTGGAGCCTATTTTGACCTTACATGTTGTCATTTCTAATAGTAAGAGTATTTCCATGTGTTCCCTCTAATTTTTTGAGTCCCTTCACGAAGAAAACCAAAGTATCATCTTTTGGCATGGGAAGTGTCTCATATTACATAAGTGTAGTTATGGTTCATTTCAAAGGGTAACTTTGGTGCCAATGAGTCTTATTCATCATATAGACATGTGTTACACTCATTCCCAAAGTTTTATGCATTTTCACATAACTGTCATCACTGTCATTGCAAACTGTAACTTAAGTGTCTCACTTGGAGGATGTTGTCGTATTGTCGTGGAATTGAGGGGATCACGATGTTCATGTGATCTAAGTGATCAATGTTGTTCCATTGATTGTTCTGGGTGTGTGAAGATGTTTAGGTTTTTTCCTTGCTCACTTTGACCTCATTGATCCCACACTTAGCCAAATTTTAAAAAGTTCATGCCCTAGCAACATTTCTTCACTCAACCCTCCTGAATTGTGCATTGTATAGTCTCAACCCTCAATCTCAACCCTTTCCAATGTGCAGTTCCTGCCTCCTATGACCACATGTTGCGTTGTCTTAGTCCTCAAACCTAACCCCTTGAGCTCCAGAACTGCTCAAATTAGCTTCCCATCCAAATCCTTTTGTACACTACACAGTGTCAAGCCCAAGCTTCTAGCTTGCCTCCTTGAATTGTGCAACTATGAAATCACTTGGTCTCTCTCTCTCCAAAACTCCGTAGTGGGAAACTTCAAGCCTCAAGACTACTTCCTTGAGCCCCTAAATTGTGCACTCGCCCTAAATTTTCCACCCTAAATGGCGCACTACGAAGTCTGAAGTCTCAATCCTCTCTCCTGACCTTTGGAACCATGCACTACGCAATCCCTGAGCCATTCTGTGATCTAAAATGAAAAGTGAACGTTCCATTAAACAATTTGCAAGCTATTTTATGTATTTTGGGAAATGAATCATTGTTTCAAAATTACACAAGATTAAGTTAATTTGCATAATTTTAACAATTAAAAGAGGACAAAAATGCAACATCAAACATAAGAAATTGATAACAGAGTTCACCTATCTTGGGCTACGTCTTTGGGTCCATATTTTCCACTCATGACCGCTTTATTATATGTTCAAATTCTAAATGCATAAACATGCAATATTCAATATACAAAAATAACACTTACGATGTGTCCAGAATGCTCAAAATCCCCCATCTAGGCTCTTCTTGAGCTAAAAAAGGCTTAAAATTGGGAAAAATACCCCCCTTTTTCCAAACTTGTTTGCAACTGCAACATATTATCTCTTGGCCCTACCAACATACTCAACAAAATGGTGATATCTCAATTGGTGACTGTGTTTGTTGACTATCCGCGGTTCAGGGGTTCGATCATCCCCACTCGTCGTTGGTTACATTTCATATTTAATTGTTTTAAATGTTGGCTGCCTATTTCATTAGCTTGTTATCGTAGTTTGGATACCTAGTGAGAAGAGGGCTCATGGAAATGGTAAACGTGCCATGCCCGCCCATTATGTGCGGTGCCCATTAGATCAATAGTGGGCTAGGTCGATCGGGATTCAGTCTAGCATCCTGCCCACTTTTAATGCAACCCGCCACCAATTAAAACATAAATATAACTAGTGGCCTATTATTTAATAAGGGGTTTGTATGGTGCAATTTTTGGGCATTAGTTTGAAAGTTGGGAAGTACTTTTTTATTCCTGTGGAGGATCAACCAGTCAATTAACTAAATTTTGGTGCCATCGAGAGTGCCATGTGGCACCCTGTGATTGGGCCATGTTATGTATAAAATATATATACACTAATATGAATAATGTAAACAATAATAATAATAAATAATGATTAATTAAATAGTAATTAGTTAATTAATGGGTATGTCCCTAAGGACATGACCGTTGGTGAAGAGGTACCTACCTAGGGTATATCAACAGACCCTCACCCTCATTTGTAATCATCTCATCATCATATTAATTATTTTATATAATATTCAATATACAATTACTTGTCCTATAATGGATTTTCTTATCTTCAAAGTATTCTGAAGATTTTTGTTGGGTATATGAACTTTGTTCGTTACATTGGTATCAAAGCATTCCTTTGAGTAGACGAACTTTTTTTGTTACATTCATATATGCAATAGGCTTGAGCTAAAAGTTCATGTAATAAAAGTTGATAAAGGAAAAAAAGAATACCACGGATAAGGGACACTTATCCCAAGTTGAATGTTGAGCAAACATATCCTAGTGGGCATCATTGGATGTGTTTATGGCTAAAGCGAAATTGACAAAGGAAATGGCTAAGGCATTAAAGAGGAAAATAGTATTTTTGACACATTTATTTATGAAAATAAAGGAAATTAGGAGAAAAGGAAGGTGAATAGGTCACAGGTTGCATGTGAGGAGGAAATCGAAGGAAAATAATTGAAAATGAAGAAAATAGAGGCCTCATTAATAAAAATTCTTCTAAGGATCAGTTCATGGCTTTATGGTCAGTTCATTTTGGAGCCCTCTCATTATTCTCTCTCTCTCATACTTTTGGACACTTAGAGTTTTCTTGGAACATATTTACCATTGAGCCAAGAAATACAAAAGAAAGAAAAGGAAGGACAAGGAAAGGAAATGTAATCAAGGATCAAGTAAGGAAGAGCATGATCTAGCAGCTTCAGTAGGAATAATTGCAAGTAACATACTGCATGTGTGATTTCCTAGTTGGTTTGGACATGCATGGATTATGCATGTTAGTATTTGGTTCTCTCGTTGTCAATGGCATGGTTTTTCTGGGTTTTTATCATGGTTTTCAGCCTTGCCTTTCCCTTTTCTGGATTCCATGGTGTGTTGGGATTTTGATATCGGTTTTATGCTTTGGTTCCATATGGATTTTGGAATCTGGGGCAAAGGTGGTCTCAAGGAAAATTACCGAAGGCATAGGAATCCCTTGAACGGTTTTGGAATGATACATGGAAAATCATGATGGTGGTATCTCGGTTTAGGGCCTAGTGATCAAGGATTGGATTGCGATAAAGATTGAGAGACAGGGAGATGGAAAATTCCTTAATGATAGTGATGGATTCTGGATGGCACTCCAAGTTCGGTTCGGTTTTGTGATTAGAGCACTGGTTTTGGTGTGATCACAATATGCTGAGGGTGGAGGTGGTTTAACCTCTGGATCCCCTTGGTTGTTTCTGGATTGGTTTATCCATGAGATCCCACATTCATGCTTTGAATATGGCACGAGGGTGACTGGTTGAAGAGAGATTTGGCTCAACCATGTCTATGGTTGGGTGGTACGTGGAAGTCCTGAACCTGGTTGGTTATTACTTATGCTTAATGGAAGCTAAGTTCTATTGATTTTGTACTTATTAATGTGTGGTTTAATGGTTGTTATCTATCTGTTATTTCCATAATTTTATGTTGGTTATAAGCATGTTTAAATGACTGGTTCATGTCATGGTTATATCATGTATTTACTTGTAATTGTTAAAATAATGGATGCAAGACCTAATTGATGTCATATTTGTTCAAGGAAGAGGGTGGTGATCCTTATTGTAATGTTTCATAAGATTTTTCAGTCATTCATGCTCTATCTTGTATCCTAGACCTGTAGATTTCATTCATGCCAAGTGTTTGACAGAATGTCAATCCTAGTTAGGGATGGTCAGGCCTAGTCTTGGAGTTAGTTTTTGGTTATTTGGCATTTTCATCACGTGTTTAATGATTTTTGAAAGCTATAGGAATTTATGGGCAGTGTCCAGAATTTTGGGATTGAAAATTGCCGTAAATCCCACGAACGCAGGCATAGGTCTAGGCAATTAAGTCCCTGTACGCACACATGCCTATGCAGTGGGTGTGTCTAGAGCCTCCCAGACACACCCTTTCCCATATGAAGGGAGAGTTCGGGGGTTTTATACAGTAAAAGTTAGTGGGACCCAAGGATAAGTTAGCTTGAGGGTTGGGATAGCCTTTGGGGGTCCTATAGCAGGTGCAAGTAGTTTGTTTTATGGTTTTCCACCTCGATTCCACTTCCTTAAAGTCACGAAGGAGGTTGAGTCTACTCTTATGTTAGGTCCCTATAATATAGCCCCCTTATTATTATTTTTGTTCCCATTTAGTCCCCATATTGTTATTATTGTTACCCCACTATTGTTATTATTATTATTGTGCCCCCACTATTGTTATTGTTGTGCCCTTACATTGTTATTGTTATGTCGGCTAGGATTATAGTGTGACCCATTGGACTCCTATATATAGAAAGGAGGTTTTTTCGTTTGTATCATCCAATAATTGTTAATTTATGTAATGTAAAGGAGGTTTCCCCCTCTAAGAGGCTGATTTCTAAGTCGTTGTTATCTCTTTTATTCTATTTTGTGAACTCGTTTCATAACATTTGGTATCAGAGCTTTGGATTCGAGGGTTTCGCTGCTACAAAAAGGTCATCTTGGAATTTTCTCTATAATTCATTTTCTATGAAGGCTTAGATGCTAAAACAAAAACCCATTTGAGTCGAAATCCGAAGGAACTTTGTGTAAAAATTTCAGATCTTGATTCGCTATATTTTTAGAGATATGATCTGAGGAAGTTAGGGTTTTTGTAGACTCCATAATTTCATCTCAAACAGGTGTCCGAGGGAAAATCATCATAAATTTAGTTTTAGATATAGGATTGGAATTCTATAAAAAATGACTGAAATTGCATGGAATACAGTTTCTTGTATATCTATTTCAGAGCCAAAGGTAAAAAATGTGACACGTGGAACGCCGTACAATTTCGCTCTTCTAACCCCACCCATAATAAGGCCGTTGTGGATACTGGGCATAAATTTATCTCGGAGAACCCAAATTACGTCTGACCTGTGGCATTGGAAAGAATGCTCGAAGGGATTTGAAAGGACAGAAGTTTAGATCTTGGAGATCCAAAATTATGTAGTTACAACCATTTCAAGGCCGAGCTCCTAAAATAAAGAAAAAAGGTGTAGAGTTTAAAAAAAAAATTGCATAAATTTTGTTTGAAAAATCAGTTTGAAGTGATTCCAAGGGAATATTGAAGCATAGATATCAGTATTGAGTTCTATAATTACTCCAAAAAATAATTCAACGCCCATTAAGCCCTCATAAATTTCTACTATGACGCATGAAGTGGAAGAAGCACAACATGATATATCAAAACTGTTGATCAGTAGTTGTCATTGATGTCAACCCAAGCAGCACCAGGGGCTAACCCAATATTGAATGGGAATTTTGACCTACCAAATTAATATATTCTAGGTCAATAATTATTTTTATGGTTTCTACTTGTCGAGATGTTTCCATTGATATATGGCACGCCATGTAATTCTTCACGGTTTGAGAGATATTCATGTTTGAAGTTTGTACCCCCAGTTAGTGGGCTAAAACCCCATGGGGTTGAGGCATGGGTCATTGAAAAGTCATAATTAATATTTTTTAAGCTCCTAAAATCCCTCCCACATTCACTTGTTGAAGCCCCTCTCAACTTAAGCATTCATATAAATTGTGATCTTTATTTCCTCCTTATGCATGGGATTCGGCCATCTAAAACAGGTCATCGTGGAATTTTCGCTCTAAATTTTGTTCTATGAAGGCTCAGAAGCTGAAATTTTTATGAAGCGAAGCTTAAATCCTGAGGAAGCTACAGTAAAAATTTTAGATCAAGTTGCACAACATTTTTGGAGATATGATCTGTGGAAGTAAGGGTTTTTACAGGCTCCTGAAATTCATCTCAAAGAAGTGACCTTGGGAAAATCGTCATAACTCTCTCTCTGAGTATAGGATTCGAATTTCATAAAAAGTGGCAGATAGTGCATAGTATGTAGTTTTTTCTCTATTAATTTCAGAGGAAAATGAAGAAGCAGTGACACGTGGCACGCCATACAAGTGTGCTCTTCTAAAACATTCCATAGTTAGGGTAGTGTGAGAAATTGGGCATAACTCTCTCTTGAAGAATCCAAATTGGGTCAGACCTATGGCATTGGAAAGATGACTCGGAGGAATACTACAGGACCGAAAATCAGATATTGAGGATCTAAAATAACAGAGATACACCAGATTCAATATCAAGCTCCTAGAAGGCAAGAAAAAGCTAGATCATGTGTTGTCAAGGATTGCAAAGGACCAGACTTTCTATGGCAGAAAAGCAAAGAAAGGTGCAGCAGAGGGTAGCATGACAAGAGCAGCAACCAAGGTGCATAACAACAACAAGAAGTTCATCATATGAAGTCTTCAAGTGGGCAGCACTGCATACAATCATTGTAAAGGTATCATTGTACTTAGTCATTGTAAATACATTATTGTACAAATTGTACTAGTGTCTATATGCCAAGGGTTGAAGAGGCAGTGTTGGGAGGTCTAGGATCATCATTAGGTGGTTGTGTCAAAGTTGGGGTTATGGTCTAGTATATCTTCTTCTTCTACATCATTATATATCATTGTAAAGTGGACCATTTTCCCTGGTACGGGAGTCCATTCTTCTTTTATTCTTCTATAGGGTGGTAGGGTGGTGCTAGGGTGAGTTGTAGCTCATTGGGTGTTGGGGCATCCATTCAGTTGACTATTGAATAATCTCGGGCGTTGGAGCGTCCATCCAGTGGGAGCTGGAGAAGAATGCTTTTCTAGATTCTAGGAAGTTGGAGCTTTATTTTCAATTGGAGTTGAATATTAAAGAATTATTAGAAAAGAATTAGGTGTTTTTTGTCCCGGAGTGGGTTTCCACCTTAAAAACTGTGTGCATTTGTGTTCCTCTTGTTTGCTGCTATCATTGTACAAACACTGATAATAATTGAAGATTAACTAATGCTCTAATTGAAAGAAATACTGATTCACCCCCCCTCTCAGTATTTCCAACAATTGGTATCGGAGCTTGGTTCCTTCAATAGCAGTTTAACAGCTGGAAGGAGGTCATGGAGCATACCAAGAATGGTGTACCTCTATTCAATGAAAATAATTATGCACTCTGGAAAGGAAGAATGGAGGTCTATCTCTTGGCGCAAGGTTATGAAGTATGGGACACTGTTCAAAATGGATTTACATCAACTATGGATGAACAAGGTAAGAAGAATTTGGTAAATGATGCAAAAGAAAAGAATATTATTATCAGTGGACTTATTGAATCTGCTTATCATAAGGTGTTGGGTTGTAAAAATGCCAAAAATGTATGGGACAAGCTTGAGAATATATATGCAGGTGACTCAAATGTCAAAGAAGCAAAGCTTCAAATCTATAGAGAAAAATTTGAGCAACTCAGAATGAAAGAAGATTGCAACATTGCTGCATACTTCCAATACGTTGATGAAATAACCAATACTCTGGAAGGATTGGGAGAGACAGTTGACGAGAAGACTATTATATGGAAGATTCTTAGAACGTTACCAGGGAGATTTAGCCCAAAGGTATCGGTCTTAGAATACGGTGCAAATCTGGACCAACTCAGCAAAGAGGAATTACATGGAGTTCTCATAGAATATGAAATGAGACTTGATGAAGAAGAGGGTACTTCGCATCTAGAAACTGCGTTCGTTGCATCTAAGAAAACCAATAAGGATAAACAACCTTCAATTGAAAAGACATTCACTTGCAAGTGTGAATAAAAGGGAGATGATGAAGAAGGTCTTTTAGATGAAGAATATGCTTACTTCACGAGAAAACTAAAAATTGGTAAGGGAAAATTCAAAGGTAAACTTCCATTGATATGTTTCAGCTGTAATGAGGTTGGGCATTTTGCAGCAAAATGTCCAAACAAAAGTAGTGGCAACTCAAAAGGAAAGAAAGGCTTTAAGAAATTCAACAAGCAAGGATCGAAAAGGAACTTTCTCTCTAAAGAAGATAGCTCATCATCTGATGAAGACAATGACAATGAAGAAGAAGCCAATGAGAGAGTATTGTTTATGGCAAAGAAAAATAAACAAGAGGTATCAAACAACGAAGAAGAAGGATGGACCATAGAAGAATTTTATGAGGAAGCAATCAAGCTTATAAAAGATCTCAAGGTGGAGAAGATCTGTTCCAATACTCTTGAAGAACAAGTTCAAGGTCTTAAAATTGAAGTTGAAGAACACAAATGCATTGAAGAGTCACTTCAAAAGAAGTTGGAAGAAAGTAACCAAGAAAGGAAAGAATTAGAAGCCGAAGTAGTCTCACTACGTGAGGAGGTGAAGAAAGGAAAAACTATCCAAAACTATGCCAACGGCTCAAGGGAATTGGAATAAATCATCAAAAATCAACGATCTTACAACGATAAAACTGGAATCAGTTACAAAGAAGAAGAAGAAGCAGGACCTTCTACAACAAAATACAATGAACCTATGAGATCTGACATGCATGTAGACTTCATTGGATAAGATTCGCAAGAACAACTTTGGAAGGAAATTCCTCGACGAAAATTTCCATCCAGGTACCAACATATTTTTTATGGCTACTGTTATTCATGTGGAAAATTTGGTCATAAAGCAGTAGAATGTTGCACGTACCCTAGGAACGAATACAATTCCAGGAGATCTATCAAATATGAACTTCCCAGGGCTCAACGAAACATCAATAGATTTGAACATTTAAGAAATAATATTGAATGTTACAAATGTCAAAACTTTGGACACATAGCCAAAGACTGCAGACTTGAAAGTCCTCCAGAAGAATCTTCAAAGCCACAGAACGAATGAACATGGAAGAAGAAGAAGAATGATAATTGTGCTCTCGCTCTCAAGGCTCAAAAGAAAAAAGATGTGTGGTATGTTGATAGTGATTGCTCAACGCATATGACTGGAGATAGAAATAAATTTGTATCTCTGAAAGAGAAGAAGGATGGAACCGTTTCATCAGGTACTGTCACTCTCGGAAGCAAAGATGCTCTAGCCAAGAATGTTCTATTGGTTGAAAACATGAATCACAATCTGCTCAGTGTTGGACAAATGTGTGATCAAGGACACACAATACTATTCAACTCTACGAAATGTGAAATCAGGAAAGGCATGTATGGTGAAATTGTGGCTACAGCAAGTCGAGCTCCAAACGACATATATATTCTGGATGAAGCAACTAAAGCATGTCTAATAGCTAAAGAGGATGATACAATAATTGGCAACAATCATGATCAGCTAAGTAAGAAGTTTGCTACAAAGGTGCAAAGTGATTTCAAGATGTCTTTACTTGGTGAGCTGACATACTTCTTAGGGCTTCAAATATTTCAGCAAGAGAAAGGAATATTTATATGTCAAGCCAAGTACATCAAGGAAATGCTCAAGAAATTTAAAATGGAAGATTGCAAACCCATCCTTACTCCAATGGTAATAGGTTGCAAATTGAGCATAGACAACTCATCTAAGGATGTGGATCAAAGGTTGTACAGATCTATGATTAGTAGTCTTCTATATGTAACAGCCTCTCGACCAGATGTTATGCAAGCAGTTGGACAAGTAGCAAGATTCCAAGCATCACCAAAAGAATCAGATATTAAATATTCACCAGCATTGGAATATCTTCACCAGAATCTTGGGATTCTCCCAAGTTCTCATTAGATTTTCCTTTTTCAGAATATAAAGGCGAGTGGAAGTAGATTACAGGTCTGCAGGACAGTTGTGTGTCAGGGGGATTGGAAGTGTGTACAGGTCTGTAGGATGGTTGTGTTTCAGGGGGAGTTACCCTTTGCCATTGATGTCAAAGGGGGAGAGAATGTTGTAGGAAGAGGTGTCATGATCGTAGGGGGAGTACTTGTGTTGCCACCAATTCCAAAGGGGGAAATGTTTGATCAATGGTTGTCATTGATCTCAACCCAAGCAGCACCAGGGGCTAACCCAATATTGAATGTGAATTTTGACCTACCAAATTAATATATTCTGGGTCATTAATGATTTTTATGGTTTCTACTTGTCGAGATGTTTCCGTTGATATATGGCACGCCATGTAATTCTTCACGGTTTGAGAGATATTCATGTTTGAAGTTTGTACCCCCAGTTAGTGGGCTAAAACCCCATGGGGTTGGGGCATGGGTGATTGAAAAGTCATAATTAATATTTTTTAAGCTCCTAAAATCACTCCCACGTTCACTTCTTGAAGCCCCTCTCAACTTAAGCATTTATATAAATTGTGATCCTCATTTCCTCCTTATGCAAGGGATTCAACCATATGAAATAGGTCATCGTGGATTTTTTGCTCTAACGTTTTTCTACAAAGAGTCAGAAGCTGAAATTTTTATGAGGCGAAGCAGAAATCTTGAGGAAGCTGCTGTAAAAAATTCAGATCAAGGTGCGCAATAGTTTTGGAGATATGATATGTGGAAGTCAGGGTTTTTGCAGGATCCTGAAATTCATCTCAAAGAAGTGACCTTGGTAAAATCGTCATAAATCTCTCTCTGAGTATAGGATTGGAATTATATAAAAAGTGGAAAATAATGCACAGTCTGTACTTTTCACTCTATAAATTTCAGAGCCAAATGAAGAAACAGTGACACATGGCATGTCGTACAAGTGTGCTCTGCTGAAACAATCCATAATTAGGGCATTGTGAGAGATTGGGTATAACTCTCTGTTAAAGAATCCAAATTGGGTCAAACCTATGGCATTGGAAAGATGACTCAGAGGACTACTAAAGGACCAAAAATCAAATATTGAGGATCTGAGATAACATAGATACACCAGATTCAATATCGAGCTCCTAGAAGGCATGAAAAAGCTAGATCATGTGTTGTCAAGGGTTGCAAAGGACCAGAATTTCTATGGCAGAAAAGCAAAGAAAAGTGCAGCAGAGGGTAGCATGACAAGAGTAGCAAACAAGGTGAATAACAGCAGTAAGAATTTCATCATTTGAAGTCTTCAAGTGGGCAGCACTGCATACAATCATTATAAAGGTATTATTGTACTTAGTCATTGTAAATACATTATTGTACAAATTGTACTAGTGTCTATCTTCCAAGGGTTAAAGAGGCAGTGTTAGGAGGTCTAGGATCATCATTAGGTGGTTGTGTCAAAGTTGGGGTTATGTTCTAGTATATCTTCTTCTTCTACATCATTCTATATCATTGTAAAGTGGACCATTTTCCCTGGTACGGGAGTCCATTCTTCTTTTATTCTTCTATATGGTGGTAGGGTGGTGCTAGGGTGAGTTGTAACTCATTGGGTGTTGGGGCATCCATTCAGTTGACTACTGAAGAATCTCGGGTGTTGGAGAGTCCATCTAGTGGGAGCTGGAGAAGAATGCTTTTCTAGATTCTAGGAAGTTGGAGCTTTATTTTCAATTGGAGTTGAATATTAAAGAATTATTAGAAAAGAATTAGGTGGTTTTTGACCCACAGTGGGTTTCCACCTTAGCTGAAACATTTTGTTATTGTTCCTCTTGTTCTTTGCTATCAATTGTACAAATACTTGATAAATAATTGAAGATTAACTAATGCTCTAATTGAAAGGAATACTGATTCACCCCCCCCCCCCTTTCCAACAAAAACTGTGAGACCAAGTGCAAAAAATTTCAATCTCACAAAAAGTAACCAAAAATGAAATGGAAGCTAAGATGGATGGTTTGAAGAAAGGCATGGAAGCTAAGATGGATGTTTTGAAGAATGTAATGGAATCTAAGATGGATAGTATAGAATAAAAACTAAAAGGAAGCATGGAAGACATGAAGAATGATCTAAATGCAGACATGGAAGGTTTGAAGGAAGGTTTGACAAAGTTGCTACAAGAAATGATTCCTAACGACTATTAGGACCCTATATTAGTAGTATAGTCTCTTATTGTTGTTAGTGTAGCCACCTTATTGTTATTGTTGTACCCCTGTAGTCCCCATATTGTTATTATTGTGCCCCATAAATTCCCACTATTGTTATTATTGTGCCCTTACATTATTATTGTTAGGTCAGCTAGGATTATATTGTGACCCCATGGACTCCTATATATAGAAAGGAGGTTTTGTCATTTCTATCATCCAAGAATTTTTCATTTATGTAATTTAAAGGAGGTTTCCCCCTCGAAGAGGCTGATTTCCAAGGCGTTCATCTATTTTTATTCTATTTTGGAGAGTTGGTTTCATAACATTTGGTATCAGAGCTTTGGATTTTAGGGTTTCCCTACTGCAAATAGATCATCATGGAATTTTTTGCTATAAATTTGTTTTTACGATGTTTCAGATGCTACAAAAGAAACCCATGTGACCCAAAATCTTAAGGAACGTTGTGTAAAAATTTCAAACCTTGGTTTGCTATATTTTTGAGATATGATCTAAGGGAGTTAGGGCTTTTGGATGCTCCAGATTTTCATCTCAAATATGTGGTCGAGGGAAAATCATCATAAATTTCGTTTCATACATTGGATTGGAATTATGTAAAAACGTGGATGAAATATCATAGAATTTAGTTTATGTTATATCGATTTCAGATCCGAAGAATGAAATAGTGACACGTGGAACGTCGTACAAGTTCTTTCTACTTAATTAGTCCATAATTAGATCATTGTGGGAGGTTGGACATAACTTTGTCTTGAAGAATCCAAATCAGGTCTGACCTATGGCATTGGAAAGAAGACTTAGAGGGCTACTACAGGGCTGATGCTCAAATATTGGGGATCCGAAATGACATAGATACATCAGTTTCAATATCTAGCTTCTCAAAAGAAATAAAAAATGTGTGTATTTTGTTTTTTTAAATTGCATAACTTTTGTTTGAAAAACCAGTTTGAAGTGATTCTAAGGGAATAATGAAGCATAATAACATTTTTGGGTTCTATAATTCCTCCCAAAAAAAAATCCACACCTATTAAGCCCTCATAAAGCTCTACTATGACGCATAAATATAAATAACTGCAACATGATATGTCAAAATTATGAGACCAAGTGCAACAAATTTCGCTCTCACAAAAAGTAACAAAAAATGGATGGTTTGAAGAAATGCGTGGAACCTAATATGCAGGGCATGGAAGCTACAATTGATGGTTTGAAGAATGATATGGAATATAATATGGATGGTTTGAAGAATGGCATGGAAGTTAAGATCAATGGTATAGAAGGAAACATGGAAGATTTGAAAAAATACATGGAAGGTTTGAAGGAAGGTTTGGCAAAGTTTCTACAAGAAAAGCTTCCTAATGGCGAAAAGGTAGTAGAGGAAAATCATGATGAGAAAAAAATAAATTTAATCATGATTTCATAGACTCTAATGTTGGATTGAAGACCCACCATATTCCAAAGATCGATATGAGGAAGTTTGATGGCAAGGATCCCGTAACATGGATACTACAGATGGAGTAATAATTTGATCTCTATAATGTGAAAAACACATAAAACATACGCATTGAAACTTTATATTTAGAACAAGAGACATTTGTATGGTATCGATGACTTTTGTCTTGTAAAAAAATTGACACTTGGTCAATTTTTATGGAGGAAATGATAGAACATTATGAGGATACAAAGAGCAACACCTTCTTTAGCCAATTGATAAATCTCAAACAAAAAGTTAAATGGTGGAGCACATTGAGGACTTCCAAAAATTGAATATAAGGGTAACTGATATTCCAAAAGAACACAGGATTGATTTCTTCATAGGGACTTTAATGATAACATCCAACATGAGGTTCGCCTTTGGGAACTTGATTCATTGGAGAAGGCATTCACGTTGGCAAGAAAAATTGAAAGAAAAATTATGGCGACAAGGAAGCCTACCACTCACAACTATAAATATGGAAGTGTTGCTACTCCTAGACTTCCACCACCTACAAGGTTAACACCACAACAATTGTAAGAAAAAAAGAGAAAAAGGGATTTGCTACTCTTGTGATAGAAAATACACTAAAGGTCGTAAGTGTGCTATGAAGAAATTATTTTACATAGATTGTGAAGAGGAGGAAGAAAAGGAATAATAAACTTCAAAAGAAGAGGATATACACCAGGAACCAACCCTAGAGGAAGAAGAAATTAATCCAACCCTATCCTTTAATGCATTGGCAGGAATTACCACTCCTCAAACTCTCAATATAGAAGGACATATCAAGAAGAAAAATGTAATATTGTTGATTGATTCAGGTAGTACCCAGAATTTTATTCATTGTAAGGTAGCCAAGGGATTAAATTGCTTCTTATACCCAACACTAGAATGTCAAGTGATGGTTGAAAATGGAGGAACTATAAATTTCTCTGGAAAGTGCCATAATATCAAGCTAACCATGGGGGAATATGTATTAAATATTCCAATGCTTTCCATTCCAATGGGTGGTCCTGATGTTGTACTAGGAGTACAATGGTTACAATTGGGGATGGTAGCTTCTAATTTTTAAGAACTTTTCTTGAAATGTTTTTCAGAAGTAAGGGAAGTTGAATTATGAGGTATACAGGGAAGCTGAGAAATATAATAAGTTATAATGTCATGAAAAAGCTTCTGAATAAAGAATAATTTGGCGTAATTACATAATTATTCTCGCTATAAGTTCCAACATCAAAACCATCTATTTCTCCAGATCTCCAAAAAGTTTTCAACAATCATTCCAAGGTGTTTGAAACTCCTCAAGGACTCCCACCTATTCGTGATCATGATCATGCTATTCATTCAATTCCAGGAAGTGTTCCTCCAAACATGAGGCCTTATAGATATCCTTATGTTCAAAAGACCGAAATTGGACGTATGATTGCAGAAATGCTAGAGGATAGTATAATTCAATCTAGTCAAAGTTCCTTCTCTGCTCTAGTAGTATTGGTGCACAAGAAGGATGGATCATGGTGCATGTGTCCAAATTATAGGGAGCTCAATAAGCTCATTATTAAAGATAAATTTCCCATTCTTTTGATTGATGAATTATTGGATGAATTTCATGGAGCAATTTATTTCACCAAGTTAGATCTTCGTTCAGGATATCATCAAATTAGAATGAAGATTGAAGACATTCCGAAAACAACATTTCGAACTCATGAGGGTCATTATCAGAATTTTTGGTCATGCATTTTGGCCTTACCAATGCACCTTCCACATTTCAAGGGTTGATGAATTTAATTTTAAAACCATTCCATAGAAAATTTATGTTAGTATTTTTTGATGATATACTAATCTACAACAGGTCGTGGAAGGATCATGTTCAACATGTTGACAGGGTGCTCAAACTATTGGAGGAGAAACAATTATATGCAAAAACCTCCAAATGTTTCATTGTAGTACAAGAGGTGGAATATTTGGATCATATTGTAACTCAGGAGAGTGTTAAGGTAGACCCTAACAAAATTAAAGCCATTAAGGAAACCATAAAGCAGTTGCGAGGATTTTTCAAGTTAACATGGTATTATCGCAAGTTTGTTAAGAATTATGGGAGAATAACAACACCTCTAACAAAATTATTGAAGAAAGATACATTTTCATGGACTCCTGAAGTAACTAAGGCCTTTAAACATCTTAAAGATGGAATGTGCCAAGCACCGGTCTTAGCTATGCCAGACTTCAGAAAAACCTTTATTGTGGAATGTGATGCCTCAGGAAAGGGAATTGGTCTTGTTTTAATGCAAGAAGGAAGCCTCATTGCTTTTAAAATTTGACCAATCAAAGGAAAGTATTTACAGAAAGCTATTTATGAGAAGGAAATTCTAGAAATACTACATTCACTAAATAAATGGCGACCTTACCTAATGGGAAGACACTTCAAGGTAAAAATTGATCATGATAGTCTTAAATACGTTTTGGAACAAAGACTATCTTTAGAAGAGAAGAAAAAATGGGTCACAAAGATGTTGGGTTATGACTTTTAAATAATCTACAAAAAAGGGAAGTTGAATGTTGTTTCAGATGCACTCTCAAGGAAGGATGAGGATGTGGAAGAATTTCTTTGTGCCATTTCTATTATCCAACTAGATTGGATAACTGAAGAAAGGAAGGAATGGAAAAATGACGAAGAAGTGTGGACACTCATTCAAAAGTTGCAGCAATATCCCAGCACATTCGATACATTTAGTTGGAAAAATTATTCCTTATGGTACAAAGACCACTTATATATTTGTAAGAATTCCCAAATAAAACAAAAGTTTCTCTTGGAATTTCACACATCTCCCTTAGGAGGACACTCGGGATTTTTAAAAACTTACCACAGGATGAATAAATTTTTTTTGGGATGGCCTTAAATCTGATATTCAAAATTTTGTGCCGAAATTTTTGGTTTGCCAGCAAAATAAATTTTATATAGTTAAGACCCCGGGTCTGATACAATCTTTATCCATTCCATATCAACATTGGGAGGAGGTTTCAATGGATTTGATCACATGTTTACCTAAGTTTGAAGGAAAGAGTGTCATCATGGTTGTGGTTGATAGACTTACCAATTATGCACACCTTTGTGCATTATCTCATCCATTTAAATCAAGTACAATTGCTACTGCATTTATGGAAACAATTCAAAAGCTATATGGAAACCCAAAGATTATTGTAAGTGATAGAGATCCCATATTCACTGGAAATTTTTGGATGGAATTATTTTCTTGTTCAGGTACTCAACTAGGTCATAGCTCATCTTATCATCCTCAATATGATGGGAAAACTGAGATAGTGAAAAAATGTTTGGAAGGATATCTTCGTTGCTTTGTATCTAATAAAAACCCACAATGGGTCAAGTGGTTTCCTATGGTTGAATGGTGGTATAGCACATCCTTCCACATTGCATAAAAAATGACCCCATTTATGGAACTTTATGGATATAATCCACCGTCTATCACATAATCTTTAAGAGAAAATTCTAAGGTTTAAGAAATGGAATATCACATCGAGCAGCAACAAAAAGTTCTCCAACTCTTAAAGGATAACCTAAATTTGCACAAAATCGAATGAAAGAACATGCAAATAAATATTTCAACGAGAGAAGTTTTGATGTAGGCGACTGGTTATTTTTATGGTTACAACCATACAAACAAATGTCCCTCAAGCAAGCTAAGAAGAATAATTAATTGTCGCCAAAGTACTATGGTCCTTAAAAGGTGTTGCAAAATATTGGTACTATGGCATACAAATTGGAGCTTCCTGTATCTTCCTGAGTGCACCCATTTTTCCATGTTTCATGCTTAAATAAGGCTATAGGGGACAAACTTCTAGTTCAAACAATATTTACAGAACTTGATGAGGAAGGAAAAATCATAATGGAGCCTGAAGCAGTCACAAAAACAAGAATTCAATAGCTATGAAATCGATCAATTTTAGAGTATCTCATCAAGTGGAAGAACTTACCCACTAAATATTCACATGGGAGTATGATAATTTTATACGGAAGCACCCAGAGCTACTCAAGCGTTGAGGAAATCACTTTTTTGAAGGAGAGGGGCATGTTAGGACCCTATATTAGTAGTATAGTCCCTTATTTGTGTTATTGTAGCCACCTTATTGTTATTGTTGTACCCTTGTAGTCCCCATATTCTTATTATTGTGCCCCATAAAATCCCACTATTGTTATTGTTGTGCCCTTACAATATTGTTGTTAGGTCGGCTAGGACTATATCATAACCCCATGGACTCCTATATATAGAAAGGAGGTTTTTTCATTTGTATCATCTAAGAATTGTTTATTTATGTAATGTAAAGGAGGTTTCCCCCTCGAAGAGGCTTATTTCTAGGGCGTTGATCTATATTTTCTTTTATTTTGTGAGTTGGTTTCATAACAATGGTGTAAAGGTAGTAAAGGAAACTCATGAAGAGAAACAAATAAATGTTAATCATGATTTAATAGAATATAATGTTGGATTGAAGACCTACCATATTCCAAATATCAATATGAGCAAGTTTGATGGAAAGGATCCTGTAACATGGATACTATATATGGAGAAATACTTTGATCTCCATAATGTGCAAAACATGCAAAAGGTACACATTGTAGCTTTATATTTAGAACCCAATAGATTTGTATGGTATTGATGGCTTTTCTCTCTTAAAAAAAATTCACTTGGTCAATTTTTACGGAGGAAATGATAACACGTTATGAGGATACAAAGAGCAACACCTTCTTTAGCCAATTGATAAATCTCAAACAAAAGGGTTCAATGTTGGAGCGCAGGATTTATGTCTTCATAGGGTCTTTAAAGGATAACATCCAACGTGAGGTTTGCCTTTGGGAACCAGATTCATTGGAGAAGGCATTCAGGTTGGCAAGAAAAATTGAAAGAAAAATTATGGTGACAAGGAAGCCTACCACTCACAACTATAAAGATGGAAGTGTTGCTACTCCTAGACTTCCACAACTTAAAAGGTTGACACCACAAAAATTGGAAGAAAAAATAGTAAAAGGGCTTTGCTATAGTTGTGATATAAAATACACTAGAGGCCATAAGTATTCTGAGAAGAAATTATTTTACATATATTGTGAAGAGGAGGAAGAAAAGGAAAAAGAAACTTCAAAAGAAGAGGATATACACTAGGAAACAACCCTGGGGGAAGAAGAAGTGAATCTGACCATATCCTGTAATGCATTGGTAGGAATTACCACTCCTAAAACTCTCAATATAGAATGACATATCAAGAAGAAAAATGTAATAGTGTTGATTGATTCGGGTAGTACCCATAATTTTATTCACTGTAAGGTAGCCAAGGAATTGAATTGCTTCCTATACCTAACACCAAAGTGTCAAGCGATGGTTGAAGATGGAGTAACTAAAAATTTATTTGTAAAGTTCCATAATATCAAGATAAAAATGGGGGAATATGTATTGAATATTCCAATGCTTTCCATTCCAATGGGTGGTGATGATGTTGTACTAGGAGTACAATGGTTACAATCTTTGGGGATGGTAACTTATACTTTTCACGAACTTTTCTTGAAATTTTTTTCGGAAGTAAAGGAAGTTAAATTATGGGGTATCGCAGGGAATTCGAGAAATATAATCATCTCTAATGTCATGAAAATTATTCTGAAGAAAGAATAATGAGGCGTAATTACACAATTATGCTCACTAGAGGTTCAAACATCAAAATCATCTATTTCTCCATATCTCCAAAATGTATTGGACAATAATTCCAAGGTGTTTGAGACTCCCACCTATTCGTGATCATGATCATGTTATTAATTTGATTCCAGGAAGTTTTCCTCTAGACATCAGGCCTTATAGATATTATTATGATCAAAAGAGTGAGATTTAACTTATTGTTGCAGAAATGTTAGAGGTTGGTATAATTCAACCTAGTCAAAGTTATTTATATGCTCCAATAGTATTGGTGCAAAAGAAGGATGGATCATGTCATATGTGTCCAGATTATAGGGAACTCAAAAACCTAAATATTAAAGATAAATTTCCCATCCCCATCATTGATGAATTATTGGATGAATTACATGGAGCAATTTACTTCAGCAAGCTGGATCTTCATTCTGGATATCATCAAATTAGAATGAAGACTGAAGACATTTTGAAAACAACTTTTAGAACTCATGAGGGTCATTATGAATTTTTGGTCATGCCTTTTGGCCTTACTAATGCACCTTCCACATTTCAAGGTTTGATGAATTCCATTTTCAAACCCTTCCTTAGAAAGTTTTTGTTAGTATTTTTTGATGATATAATAATCTACAACAAGTCTTGGAAGGATCATGTTCAACATGTTGATAGGGTGCTCAAACTATTGGAGGAGAAAAAATTATATGCAAAAACCTCCAAATTTTTCTTTGGAGTACAAGAGGTGGAATATTTGGGTCATATTGTATCTCATGAGGGTGTTAAGGTAGACCCTAACAGAATTAAATCCATTAAGGAATGGAAAATACCCACAACCATAATGCATCTTCAAGGATTTATGGGGTTAACAGGGTATTATCACAAGTTTCTTAAGAATTATGGGAGAATATTGAAACCTCTAACATCATCATTGAAGAAAGAAGCATTCCCTTGGACTCCAAAAGCAACTAAGCCCTTTGAACATCTTAAAGAGGAAATGTGTCAAGCACCGGTCTTAGCTACGCTAGACTTCACAATTTTTTTTATTGTGGAATGTGATGCCTCAGGAAATGTAATTGGTGCGGTTTCAATGCAAAAGGAATACCCATTTCTTTTGAAAGTCATCCAATCAAAAGAAAGTATTTACAAAAACCTATTTATGATAAGGAAATGTTGGCAATACTACATGCACTAAAATAATGGCGACCTTACCTAATGGGAAGACACTTCAAGGTAAAAAAAGGTCATGATAGTATTAAATATTTTTTGGAACAAATATTATCTTTAGAAGATAAGAAAAAATGGGTCACAAAGATGTTGGGTTATGACTTTGAAATCATATACAAAAAAGGGAAGTAAAATGTTGTTGTTGGAGATGCACTCTCAAGAAAGGATGAGGATGTGGAAGCATTGATTTGTGCCATTTCTATTATCCAAACTGAGTGGATAACTGAAGCAAGGAATGAATGGAAGAATGATGAAGAGGTATGGACACTCATTCAAAATTTTCAATAATATCCTAGTAAATATGAAACATTTAGCTGGAAAAATGATTCATTATGGTACAAAGATCACTTATATCTTTGTAATAATTCTCAACTCGAAAAAAAATATTCTTTTGGAATTGCACATCTCTCCCTTAGGAGGGCACTCACAAATTTTAAAAACTTACCACAAGGTCAAGAAGGATTTTTTTTGGGATGGCCTTGAATCTAATATTCAAAAGTTTGTGGTAGAATGTTTCCTTTGCCAACAAAATAAAGTTGATACAATTAAGACCATAGGTCTGTTACAACCTGTTGAGGCCTTGGAATTCGCTGCCACAACATGGGGGAAAACCACCTAGTCTAGACCTTAAAGCACCTCCTTTTTCGTTTGGTGTGGTGGCTCCAACTGGGGATAGTGGGACCGATTTCCCAATAAGGATGTTTTTGGGGTGTGTTTTGATTATACAACATGCAATGTAAAATTGATTCTAATCTATCACATGCATCTATCTAACACTATTTAATTCTACTATATTCTCGGGGTGTTTCTTCCTTTATGCGATCTAAAGAGACATCCTTCAACTATTAGTAATTTAGATTATTTAACAATTGAAAGAGATGAAAATTATGTAAGATGATTCTTCTAACAAAATAGTTTTATTAGAAGAGTTGTGAAAAGTGTATCGCATTCATATATGTGATTATATATCTAATAAGAAATCACAGACAAATATTAGTACAGAAGTGCATTTAGCATTCATCTATAATGACATTTCAAATAAATAATATAATAAAAAGATTATTGTCAATCAAGAAAACAAGACTTAATACAAGTGAATAGAAGTACCATGTGTACGAATTTCTACTCATGTAAACTGACAGTAGATTTCTGCTACTCTTCACTTTAAAGAAATTTAAAAAGTACAATAATGCAACATCAGTTAAACAACTTCAAATGTCAAAATATAATAGGTTGTGTTCCATTAATTCATCAAAGCATTCACAAACTTACAAAAGTGCATTCTTTGAGAATTTTTTTGACAAATTTCTAGACCTTTCTCTAAATGCATGAGAGGGGTTTAAATACTAAACTAACTATGTTTTAAAAATATATTATTACATAAAAATAGAGGAGATTTCAAGCAACCATCGTCGTAAAAGAAACTTTAACTACAATCTAGGAAAATAAAGTAACAATATGACTATGAATTCTAATCTTTCATTTGGATTTGATCCTGAAGTTGACAAATATATAGCATGGGCTTGAGCTGAGTTGGCTACGAAATCCTCGATCTGACCTGTCCCTTGAATACCACATTTGAGAGTGATGGTTGCGATCTTCTTGTTGAAATTGTTAAAGACTGTAGGGTCTGGTATTGATGATAAGGTTTGATAAAAAAATTCCAGTAATTTTCTTGATCAAACTTATTTACTTTTTTAATCATTTCATCCTGCATTTTTTCCTTTTGTTTCCACTGCGTTTCTAGCTGTTTGACTTCTGAGAGCACTTCAGACGTGCACTCTTTAATAAGTTCTAATTTTAAAAGATGTTCACATACAAATTCAGTAATCTCCTTTGTCAACCTTCATGCTTTCGTTCCAGCTTTCTCTACTTTCTTTATTTGTGCCTTCCAATTCTTGAATAAGATTTCCTTGTGAAATTTATCCACCTGTGGTAGATCAACTTCCTTGCCTAAGCCTGATGCTTTCCATTGAATGTGTTCATTAATTTTCTTCTAGACCTTCTCACTTTCAAGTTTCTAGACAGCTACTTGTTGGATCAGTATTTCACTTGAGTCACAATAAGAGCTAGTGATAGAAGCTTGTTGGAAAAATACTTCTTGTTGTTGCTTTAATTTAGCACTCACATCTAATGCTTCCTTTATGAATTTCTCTAGCTGTGGCTGGATTTGTAATATGTTTATTGATGCTTCCAGTTTTTTTTGCTTCTCAGTGAGTTGTACTTGATGCTTTAAATTAAGACTTTCAAAATCGTTTTGAATTTGGGACATCTTTAATTCCATTTTCTTGCTGGAGTTAGACTTTTCTTTCTTTAACTGTCTCTCTAGTTCATGTATTCTATATTCTCTCTGCTTTAGTAACATTTTAACCTCAATGGCCTTATCAACAGTGGTAGTAGCATATGCACCGGAAAACTGTGATATTTTGGTTAAATGTTTAGTAGGATCAACGAGAGGATCCTTCCATAAAACATCTACTGATTCATTTGTAAGATCCGAGACTGTTTCATAAATTATTCTTTTTTTTCTTATCTTGACTACAGCCTGATGACTAGGACTGTAGAAGACATACAACGAAGGGATTTCCTCAATTTGAAACACTATTTGTTCTATAGGATAAGCCAAAATGATCTCTCGATCATGAGTTTCAGGAACTTGTTGTAGTGGAGTAACAATTTCCACTAACTTTTGAGAATGTTATAGTGTCTAAGAACTGGTAGGTTGATCAATATTGGGATTTTTTTGAGGAGTTTTTATTGATTTAGAAAACTCATCCCATCCACTCTTCAAGTCCTTTGGATGATATTTTTCTGAATGATCAAGTGTATCTTGAGTATGATGAACTTATTGGGAAGATGATTTTGTTCCATTATTTCCTCTTTTTTCTTGCATCTCAATCTCTTTGATTACTTGTTTGATTACCTATTTTGGGTTCTCATTTCTATTTTTGGATTCATTTTCAGAATTACCCGAATTCTGAGATTGATGTTTTGATTTCCCTTACTCATCTTTAGACATGTATTTCACTTCATTATCTAAGCTAATACTTGGAGAAGTTTTGTTGACATATTCTATAGTCAATAACTCTAGAGGAATCCTTTCCAATCTCTTGCTTCTGTATTCTTGGGAGGCTTCCAAGTCATCTTGATTGAGTTGACTGGATGCAAACTTAAGTACATCTGAAAAATTTTCAATACCTTGAAAGAAATCATCAAATATATCTATCTCGTTCACAAAAGGCTTTACTTTGAGCTCTGTGATGTAATTTTTAATCACATCATTGGGTTCATATGGTCTCTTTGGCATTACTAACAAATTCAATAGATTAACATTCGAAACTTCCTTTTAGGCATGACCAATATCAAAAAGTGAAAAATTACCGCACTGTAAAGGAAAATTAGGCCAAACAACCTTCTTAGCATCTTTAAGCTATTTAGAAATACCATTTACAACAAGCTGGTAGGAAATTTATCTTGCAAGTAACTTATCAGGAACATAATGTGGTAGGTCATGAGGAGAAGCATAACTACCAAAAAAACTGACATAAGTGAAACTTTCCTCTGCAAACCATCTAGCAACTGGAAAAATGTCTGTACTAGACTCTTTGGAAACCCTAGGGGCTTTCTCATTGAATATAATTTGGTACATTGGAAACATGACTCTATGGAAAATTTTCTAAAAATGCAGATGGAAGTCTGATTCCCAAAAATCTCTATGGTAAATGTGGATTGGAGTAGGGTCT
This sequence comes from Pinus albicaulis, assembly GCA_034641835.2. Taxonomy (NCBI): domain Eukaryota; kingdom Viridiplantae; phylum Streptophyta; class Pinopsida; order Pinales; family Pinaceae; genus Pinus; species Pinus albicaulis. The sequence goes on along the minus strand of CM076572.1, from coordinate 827,706,493 downwards.
TAGGTCGTCCATTTCCATCCCATAGTAGGAAAACTAGAAGAAAATCAAATTGCATCCATGACATAGGCACTCATGTAAAAGGGGGGTATTTCTCTAGATGAAACACTTCTTTTACTCCTATACTCCATGGTGTTTCTGGCTAAATTATAAGATAGGATATTTTCCCAATTAAGAATTAGGGAATTGACGATTGTGTCAATTAATCGGACCCAATCTACAGAAAACCTAGTGGTATCAATTGTTTCAAATAATCTACACAACATACCAATAGCACAACAGTAAGGGGAAGGAATTTGTGCTATTGGGTACATACCGAGTTTATCTTGTTTAATCTTGCCTTGGTCTTCATTCCATTCCTTTATGACTTTCATCAGGTTTGGATGTTTTTCTCTAAAGATTTGAAGAAAAGCTTTGTCATAGTTCTACTGTGGGACAGGTAAGTGGCACATTGTCCTCAAATATTCTGCCCTGAACGAACCGATATTCTTGCCCTTTGAATCTTTGAATGTTCTATCTTATACGTTCAAGTGGTCAATTACCCACTTAACCATATATGTATAGGGGAGAATATTTGGCCTTACTGCTACCTTATGGATGAATGAACATGCAACGTCGAAATAGGTCGAGTCTGAAGGAACTGATGCGCCTGTTGTAGCAACTCTAACTGTTAGTATGAATCTTAATTGCAAGTGTACAAAAAATACCACTTTAGCTGTGCATAACAAACAGCCCTAACAACAAATATGGCTGTCAAATATCCTTAGATCTACAATTAGGTGATTAAGATAAATGCTGCAAAAATCTAGATCTATGCATCAAAAGACATTAAGAAGTAAATAAAAACGAGATTTACTCCATGCATCAAATAGAAAAGAAAAGAATATGTTGAATAAATTTTATATTAAGGCCACCTGGGAGAAAAACATAGAAGGTTGTTACCAGTTCTCCTCAATGGGATGGGTTCTTGTAAGCCCTTAGCACTTCAGATCTAAAATTCCTCTCTCTTGATGGTGTAGAAAACCCAGACAAAAATGGAACTCAAAAGGGAGCTCACAAGAAAAAAGGTAGCAGAATATGATAATGATGGTGGATCAGAGTCAAACCAAAAGTATAGATCCAGAGTGATATTTAGGCAAAAAAAGGTAGTGAGTTAATGGAAAACCCTTCTATTTATAAAAAATATTGAGTTAGTCTAGATATTGGTGCATAATTAAAATATTATTAACCAAATCAAGATCCAACTTTTATGGAATATTTTATTATATTTGTTGGAGGGAAAAAATAATTTGACTTGGGTCAAATCCCTTTATTTGTAAATAATAAATAAATAAGTTATTTATTTATTATTCTAAGGATGTGGTTGAGTAATAATTAAATAAATAATAATTTATTTAACTATTTATGAGTGATTTAGTCAAATTTGACAAGGAATATTATTTAAATAAGGTTTAAATAATTATTCCTATAAAATAATAAGATAAATAATAACTTATCTAAACTCAGAAAAAGCTTATTCCTCTCTTCTAAAAAATAATTTATCTAATTAATTTTCCTGTTTTGGGTTAAATATGACCAGGAATATTAATTAAACTGTTGCTTAACTAATTATTCCTTGAGGAAAATAAAAAAAATGTAGATTTATTTAATATTTCCTCATGGGTTTTCCTGTTTAGACCATAAACAACTTAATAAAGGTGATTTACTAAGTTATTTTTCATAGTGAAAGCAATTTTACTTAGGGTAAAATTGGTCTTACATGGTGTACTTAGGTCCATCTATAGTAACATGTTAGATGACCAAAAAATGGTGTAACACTAACTATTACCCTTGGATTTTCATCTTCAAAAAACTCATACATTGCCTCCCACAAAGAACTTCCACATTCCTTGTTGCAGGTGGTGTCTGAGAATAGAGGAGACATATCTAAGTCTTCGGTAGATTATGCTTGCGAATTTTCCTTTCCTTTCTTGCTCATCTTTATTTTCCTTGCTCCATTAAGTGGTTTCTTGATTTCAAGCGAACAAAGAAAACATTAAAAATATAGATAACAGAGAGGCGGTCAGAATTAAAACAAATACAGTGTTCAATCACTTCAAAACATGATTGAAGTAGATATGAATCTATCAAAACCTTATGTCTATTAAATGTTTTTAATCACCAATAATCTTTTTAAATCAAATCTCTTACACCTTCACGTGAAATGTCTATCGATCAATTTAAAACGTTGGATCTCATATTTAGTTTTATTTGACATGATTCATTTCGTATGCTTGAGGAATTAACTACCAGTTCATCGCACATCGCAACTTATAACTATTTCCATTTTTTATGCTACCAATAAATCTCGTAAAATGCGATCTACGCAAATCACACATCACAATTTTTATGTGGTATTGAGCTTGCTTTTAGTTATGTCTTGCGAAATACGAAATGTGCTTTAAGAAATCATGTCGATGCGCTTTATCGGCCCTTGGGGTTTTATGTTTATTTCTTTATTGGTTCATCGGGTCCATTTAATCACAACTTTCACTGAATTTCTTATGAGTTGATCGTTTTATTAGGCGCAATGTGATTTTGGTTTATAATGATGTTTAAAAAAATTGCAATAAGTTTTTAAATTGACTTTGGAAAGGCTTTAGTGCATATCACAGCCTGCATGACTTAGTGGATTTTAAGTCATTTAAGCTTGTAAGCTATGAGAATTGCGATTTTTCACTAAGGAATGAAAGCAAAAAAGTAAAGAAACTTTATTTCCTAAAGTTTTTTGACTTAAGCTAAAAAATAAATAAAATAAATTTCCTAATTATTTTTAAAGTGTCCCCATTTAGTAAAAATAAATGGGGGTTATTGTATAGCACAACACAACATTTATCCATTCCAAGTCAACGTTGGGAGGAGGTTTCAATGGATTTTATCACATGTTTACCCAAGTCCAAAGGAAAGACTGTCATCGTGGTGTTAGTTGATAGACTTACCAACTATGCACACTTTTGTGTATTATCTCATACATTTAAAGCCCACAAAGTTTCTACTACATTTATGGAAACAATTAAAAAGCTACATGGAAACCCAAAGATCATTGTAAGCAACAAAGATCCCATTTTTGTATGAAATTTTTGGACGGAATTATTTTCTTGTTTGGGTACTCAATTAGCTCATAGCTCATCATATCATCCTCAATCTGAGGGGAAAACTAAGATAGTGAACAAATGTTTGGAAGGATATCTTTGCTTCTTTGCATTTGATAAACAGACACAATTGGTCAAGTGGTTACGTCTGGTTGAATGGTGGTATAACACTTCCTTCCATATTGTAGCAAAAATGACCCCATTTTTGGCACATTATGGATATGATCCGTTGTCCATCACATCATCTTTAAGAGAAAATTCTAAGGTTCAAGCAGTGTAATATCACATCGAGCATCAACAAAAATTTCTCCTACTCTTAAAGGATAACCTCACTTTGGCACATGATCAAATGAAACAAAATGCATATCAACATCGCAGCGAAAGAAGTTTTGATGTAGGCAACAGTGTATTTTCACGGCTACAACCATACAAAAAAATGTCCCTCAAGCAAGCTAAGAAGGATAATAAATTATCACCAAAGTATTATGGTCCTTATAAGGTGTTGCAAAATATGGGTACTATGGCATACAAATTGGAGCTTCCTGCATCTTCCCGAGTGCACCCAATTTTCCGTGTTTCATGCTTAAATAAGGTTAAAAAAATATTAACAGAACTTGATGAAGAAGGAAAAATCATATTGGAAGCAGAAGTAGTCATAGAAATAAGAACTCGACAGCTGTGAAATTGATCAATTTCAAAGTATCTCATCAAGTAGAAGTGTAAAAGAACTTTTACGTTGAAGAATAGGCAGCCCAGGAGGATGAGTACATACGAAGCATCCGCAAATTTTTCAAGCGTTGAGGACAACACTTTTTTTAAGGAGAGGGGAATGTTAGGTCCCTATAATATAGCCCCCTTATTGTTATTATTGTTCCCATGTAGTCCCCATATTATTATTATAGTGCCCCATAGAAGCCCACTATTGTTATTGTTGTGCTATTACATTGTTATTGTTATGTCGGCTAGGATTATATTGTGACCCATTGGACTCCTATATATAGAAAGGAGGTTTTGTAATTTGTATCATCTTAGAATTGTTCATTTATGTAATGTAAAGGAGGTTTCCCCCTCGAAGAGGTTGATTTCTAATTCATTGATCTCTCTTTTCTCCTATTTTATGAGCTAGTTTGATAACATCTTAACTTCCCTCATCTCATGTTTACCCCAGTTGGCCAGTTACTTGGGTAGATGTGAGTAGAGGTGTACGTTACATGTGGTATCAGAGCGTGGTTTCACTCTCCTTGGGAAAAGTATGATGTTTTCAAGATTTTTTCCGTCATGTATTCAATTCGGTCATGCATGTGTTTATCGTGCTTGTGGTCTATGTACTTGTTGCATCAGCATGGTGTTGGTCATCATGGTAGTGATGTCACCATGGAAGGGATTATGGTGTTATTCTAGTGTGTTGTCATGATCATATGACTAGTTATACATTTCAGGTGTTTACATGTTGTCAAGTTTGCAGTGGTATCATTGAGGTTGTGATGCATGAGGTCATGGTGTGTAGTGGATATCACCATGCATTGATGACTAGACTCTAGCTAGAATGATGGTTATGTGTTGGTATACCATGTGTTATAAGTCTATATGTTGTTATGATTATGTCTATACATGTATTACACTAATTGGTTGATCTTGCATATGAGATATCGTCCATGAATTATGCTAAGGTACATTTGGTTATTGTGATTTGGTTTAAGCTAACATGAGATGCCTTGCAGGAAGAAATCAAAGATGGCTAGCAAGATGGTAGACTGCAAAGATTCTCCTTATGAATTGGATGAGCAGCATGGTGTTGGGAACTCATCGATTTAGCGAGACCTTAAGTTTGAAGGAATATATAAAGGATTTTAAGGTGAATAATGAAGTAAAGATGCTTATGCAAGCACAAAGAAAAATAGCCCAAAGTGAATGCAACCATTAAGGGGAATTTTGAGGTCTAAAATGGGCCTCCTAAAAAAAATGTACAACCAAAATAAACTTTATAAGAACCAATAGGATTCAAGATGATGATGTCAACCATGGGGGATGATTCACCATTTTTGGAGTAAAAAAGTAAAAATATTAAAAATAATAAAATAATAAAACTACTTTTTCAACCTGTATTTTCAACTTATCTCCCTAAGGGTTTACTCAAATTTCGAGCAACATTAATCATTGGATGAAAAATTTAATTCCTCATCTAAGTAGTACCCATGTTGCATACTTTTGATAGACCATGCTACATGAAAAATGAGAAATACATTAAAAACGTGATTGCAATCATTTTTTTATGTATTTCTCATTTTTAAATATGTAGAACCCATCGAAGTATGCAACATAGGTAATCGTGGGGGGAATTAAATTGCATCAACCAGCTACTCATGTTGGTCTTGGAGGCATAAGTTGAAAATATGAATTGAAAAAGTAGTTTTTTCATTTTTCCCTCTAAAATTTGATGATGTCATCAAATCTTATTAGATTTTTTCCACTATTATTTTATAATTTCCTTAGGAGGCCCATTTTAGACCTCAAAATTCCCCTAATGAATCCTTCACAGCTTGTTAGATTTGTAGTGACATGGGCCACTTCAGATTAGTTATGAAAAGGAGGATGGAACTAATGGTGCATATGGAAGTAGGAATCCTGGTGGTTACAGGTTGAGTAGATATGACACGATTAGATATGACAGATTCTTGGACACTCCATATAGGAGAGGTGATAGACACAGGTGCTACTCTAGTTCTAGTTCTGATAGGAATTATGATCATCGTCGTTATCATCCTTACAAGAGGAATAAAAGGGGATATTTTTTGGATGAGTTTAAGAATCAAATCCACCTACCTTTGATGGATATATGAAGAAACCATAGGATGCAGAGGCATGGTTTCTTGGTATGAGGAAATTCTTGAGGTTGCATGACTAATCATAAAATATGACATCTACAATAACTACATTAAGTATCAAAGGTAATACAAACATTTGGTGGGAAGATGTAAAGAATTTTAGGGCTATTTTTGAGGAGGAACTGACTTGAAGTCAGTTTGAGAGGCTATCTCGACAGAAGTATCTATGAGAGAGGTATTATGATGCTAGATCTAAGGATTTTTATGATTTGCAAATGGGATCCATGACAGATGATGAGTATATTTGCAGGTTTTTGGAGTTTTTGAGATATGTGCCTTACCTCAAGGAGGAGAAGGCCAAGGTTCAGAGATTCATCAATGAGCTTCTAGTAGCATATAGAGACCAAAATTGAGTTTGATGAGCCTAGATCATTGGAGTAGGCCATTTGAAAGCTGAAGCATTGTTATGAGTAGTCAAAATACAAATGAGAAAGCTAAAAGAATATGGCCACCAAAGCGGGAAAGACCACAAGATGTAGGTGAGAAATAAAATATGGTTCCTTACAAGAATTTCAATAGAACTGGGAAAGGACGTGGAGAGCAACAGACTAGAGGTGTTGGTAGAGTACCATTGCAATGTTGGAATGTGGGAAGGATCATTGTGAGAGGGAATATCCATAGTATCAGGGTCATAGGCCCCAAATTTATAATGCACATGAGGCGCAGACAGTTGGGGATGTTTGTCATATCATTCCTAATATTCATGATGCTATAGACAATGGGAAGGAAGGTCATTAGGCTTCTATCATTGAGATGGATGATACACTTTTTGATCAAGTTTTTTCTATTTTAATTGATCCTAGATCTAATTATAGCTATATTAGTCTTAATCTGGTGGATATGTGTGGTTTTAGAAAAGAAATGCATGAAAAATATTGGTTAGTGTAGTTGGATACAGGCACAAAGAAAAGAGTTCACCATTTGGTAAGATCTTGTGCATTTGAGTTGAATGGCATGCCTTCAACAACACACTTGAACATATTGTCGTTGGGATCATATACACTACAAGAAAAATGCACATTGGTGAGGGGCGAAAATGGTCACCATAAGCTCATTGGTGAGGGTCAAAAGAGCCTTCGTCACCAAAAATTGAACGTCACCAAAGGTGGAGTCGCCGAAAGTATAGGTGTTGTGGTGAAATTCAAGGTCTGTCACCAATAATGATTTATAGTGACGAATAGTGACAGTCACCATTTCATATGAGCAATGGTGACGGACAATAGCCTCCATCACCAAAAAACTGAACGTCACCAAAGGTGGCATCACCGAAAGTATAGGTGTTGTGGTGACATTCAAGGTTCGTCACCAATAATGATTTATAGTGATGGATAGTGACCTTCACCATTTCATATGAGCAATGGTGATGGACAATAGCCTCCGTCACCAAAAAACTGAATGTCACCAAAGGTGGTGTCGCCGAAAGTATGTGTTGTGGTGACATTCGAAGTCCGTCATGAATATTGATTATAATGATAGATAGTGATCATCACCATTTCATATGAATAGTAATGATTTTTTGTGATGGACTTTTCATGGCCGTCACTATTGGTGCATATATATGGTGACGTTCATCGACCGTCACCATAAATTAATTGGTGACATCAAGGTCCATCATGAATAATGACTATAATGACAAACAGTGACCCTCACCATTTCATATCAACAACAACGATTTATGATGACAGACATTTAATAGTCGTCACTATTGGTGCATATATATGGTGGCGTTCATTGACCGTCACCATTTCATATTTTGGTGAGGGTCGAAAAATGTCACCATAAGTTCATTGGTGATGGTCAAAAGAGCATCTGTCACCAAAAATTGATCTTCGTCATTCCCTATATATGAATATCAGGGCACAATGGAATCGAACCACCAACCTTATGCTTGTAAAGCAGGTGCTCTTCCATTGAGCTAGCACCCTTTAAAGAATTAGACTTTAAACTAGCAATTGCCCCTAAAGGTGCAAAGATACACAAAGGAATAAGAACCAGGAAAATTGAAAGAATTCAGTGTCCTTGTTCCTATTTTTATTCTACGACACTCTACAAAGCATGATCTTGATATATGATGTATTTGTGCTGAGTGGTTCTAATTTAATAGTAAATTTTATATTCAGATAAAATAAATGAATAACTGAGAGGCCTTACAAGCTAATTTTTAATCCTTACACCAAAATCTCTTAATATTCAAGTCTATGGAACAACTCGTTCAAATTTCAAATTGAAGTAGATTTTAAATGGAAAGCCTAAAACCAGCGAAGTAGTTTACAAGTTAACATTTTGGATATAACTTTTGTTCAATTTATATGACAAGTTATGCCATAACCTTGAAACTAGTTTCTTAGCTAAAAGACTTTCTTAAGACAACAATGACAAAGAAAGATAGTCATGGCAAGCAAAATTCTCTTGTTTTTTCTAATGAGGGTGCATGTAACTTGATAAAGGTTGTATGAGAGTATCAAACCATAAACAGTTTCACTAAAACATGGAAATGACAAAGTATTGTTAAGCAACAAAATTTTAGTTGAATATATGAAAAGCATCGAGCTAAATGATATAATTAAACTAAAAGTAACTGTAAAAAAATGAAATTGCCATCATATACCATCTGGTTTGGTTAGTTCTTCAGAAAGAGAAAGTGCAATTGCATGATCCAGCTCCTCATCTTGATTATGTAATGGACCATCCTGAACAAAAATGTCCACATACAACAATAAATGTTATTGTATTGGTAGGAATTTTGATATAATCTATCAATGCATGTACTATGTAGGAGAATAACTGGAAAGCACAACTAAAAATTTGAATCACAACATAACAATATAAAAAAACATGCAACAGGAAAGGAACAACTCCACAATTTGATAAATATGCAACATATAACTGCTACTAAAATATAGTCGATAAAATTAAACTAAACTCACCTAACACTGGTAAATTTGGCCCAATTTCCGACGGCCAAAGTGTCGTTATTCCAACACATAGTCGTCGCAAGAGTGACAGTTTGAGGCCAGACAAAGCATGGTTAGCCATAGAGTCACAATTTTGACACTTCAATAAAGCGTCGGAAGAGCGACACTTGTTCTGATGCTTTATTGAAGTGTCGTAATGCCGACGCTTTTAAAGTGTCGCAATACCGACGCATTTAAAGTGTCGCAATACCGACGTGTTTCAAAAGTGTCGCAATACCGATGCTTTGCAAAAGTGTCGCAATACCAACACCAGGAAGAAGTGTCGCAATACCGACGGACATTTAAAAATTTTAAAAATAAAAAATAAAATGTCGCAGACCGACGAAATTTAAATAAATTTTTTTTTTTAATGAAACTTTAAAATTGGACTCGCCTATAGGCCAATATGTGCAATCTGGCAATCCATGCTCTCCACTAATACTTGGTAATTTAGTGCACAAGGCATCAAGAGAGAAATAGACTAATACTTGGTACATAATTACAATAATATTTCCTCAATTAGCATCAAGAGAGCAATTAGAACTTGCAAAACGAGAAGGGTAAACAAAATCATGATTACGGAACCAATTCACAACAACATTTGCATTCAATTAAAGTCACTGAAATGGAAATAGGATAAAACGTGGATATACATTAGAAATTCTCGTGTGTTGGTTAATTTTTTTTTTTTAAATGAAACTTTAAAACTGGACAGGAAATTGAATAGTACAAGTATTAATCATACTTAACAAAATAGTGCCACATGAGATTTTCACGTAATGTGGGAAGAATATGGTTGATCAAGCCTTGATGACTATAATGATGAAAATTAGCTTCCGTAATTGTTCCGAATATATAGGGGAAATTTAGACAAACGAACGAAAACTCCCTATCCTACATAAAGTACATGCAGGCAGACTTACCCATATATCATATGTAATGCAGCCAACACTAAGTACCTGCAGACTGACATATACATGTTATCATGTCAGCATGGCTACTTTCAAGCATGGATGGAAGAAGGATCAAAGCCTGGAAGATGAATTTTAAAGAGGGATAAAAGGTAAACCGAGGTGTGAACTGAAAAAGATCACTGAAGCCCTCTTTCTAAACAGAATCACAGATATACAAACCCACATATATTGCATGTTATTACTTATTAGTGCATGCATCAAATGTTTCCATCAATCATAAAACTGAGGTTAGGTGATCTAAAACTGCTTAACTATTTAGCCACATCACTTGGAGCAAGGAAAAGTCTCTAGAACTGTGACACCATAGATTCAGCTCTAGCAGGATTGGCATCGTATGACAAAAAAGCAGTTCAGCAGAAAAATTTACACAGATCTACTGTAGAAGGGAAATTTGATATGGAAATGGATGTGCATGTTATATTAGTGTCATGACTATCAACGACAACCCAAAATAGAGCACTGAAAAAAGGTAAAAACAGAATGTTGCTTTCTTAAGCAGAGACTCTGCACATTCCATGCAGGTATTGAAACCTTATTTGCTATACACATCTAGATACCCATAGAAATTGCATGCTATCTATACACATCTAGACACCCATATGGCATAGACATTGTATGTTATCCAGAACATACATCAAATGCCTCTGTGGATCTCAAACCTATGACTAACCTCAATAAACCAAAACTGCTTGGTTATATGGGACCCATGACCTGAAAAAATTAACGTGTTGAGACTTGAAAGAAAAATTGAACTTTTGTAGGGAACCTTGACATCATAAAACATATGGCAATCCAAAGCAGAAGAATTCATAATTTCAACCACAAATTTACCCTAGTAGGGAACCTAGATATGATTTAATGTAAATGCAAGAAGTTTCTACTCTGACACCAGTACTATCTTGAACAGCTAAAAAAAAAGGACTGAAGAAAGGTGAAAACATAATATCAATTTCTCAAGCTAAAGAAATTAGAAATCCCATCACAGTCGGCTGAAAACTGCTAAAGGTAACAAGTTAAAACAGAATGCCGCTTTCTTATGAAGATTTCATGCATACACCAAAAAAAAAAACTAACTCCAAAAGAAAACACATACATCTCGACTCGCATACAGGCCAATATGTGCAAGCTGGAAATCCATGCTCTCCACTAATACTTAGTAATTTAGTGCACAAGGCGTCAAGAGAGCAATAGATTAATACTTGGTACATGATTACAATAATATTTCCTCAATTAGCATCAAGAGAGCAATTAGAACTTGCAAAACGAGAAGGGTAAAAATATCATGATTACGAAACCACTTCACAACAACATTTGCATTCAATTAAAGTCACTAAAATGGAAATAGGATAAAAAGTGGATATACATTAGAAATTATCGTGTGTTGGTTAAATGTTAAAAAAAAATGAAACTTTAAAACTGGACAGGAAATTGAATAGTACAAGTATTAATCATACTTAACAAAATAGTGTCACATGAGCTTTTCACGTAATGTGGGAATATGGTTGATCAAGCCTTGACTATAATAATGAAAATTAGCTTCCGTAAATGTTCCGAATATATAGGGGAAATTTAGACAAACGAACGAAAACTCCCTATCCTACATTAAGTACATGCAGGTAGACTTACCCATATATCATATGTAATGCAGCCAACACTAAGTACTTGCAGACTGACATATACATGTTATCATGTCAGCATGGCTACTTTCAAGCATGGATGGAAGAAGGATCAAAGCCTAGAAGATGAATTTTAAAGAAGGATAAAAGGTAAACTGAGGTGTGAACTGAAAAAGATCACTGAAACCCTCTTTCTAAACAGAATCACAGATATACAAACCCACAGATATTGCATGTTATTACTTATTAGTGCATGCATCGAATGTTTCCATCAATCAAAAAACTGAGGTTGGATGAACTAAAACTCCTTAACTATTTAGCCATATCACTTGGAGCAAGGAAAAGTCTCTAGAACTGCAACACCATAGATTCAGCTCTGGTAGGATTGGCATCATATGACAAAAAAGCAGTTCAGCAGAAAAATTTACACAAATCTGTTGTAGAAGGGAACTTTGATATGGAAATGGATGTGCATGTTATATTAGTGTCATGACTATTCAATGAAAACCCAAAATAGAGCACTGAAAAAAGGTAAAAATAGAATGCTGCTTTCTTACGCAGAGACTCTGCACATTCCATGCAGGTATTGAAACCTTATTTTCTATACACATCTAGACACCCATAGACATTGCATGCTATCTATACACATCTAGACACCCATATGGCATAGACATTGTATGCTATCCAGAACATACATCAAATTCCTCTGTGGATCTCAAACCTGTGACTAACCTTAATAAACCAAAATTGCTTGGTTATATGGGACCCATGACCTAACAAATTAGCGTGTTGAGACCTGAAAGAAAAATTGAAATTTTTTAGGGAACCTTGACATCATAAAACATATGGCAATCCAAAACATAAGAATTCAGAATTTCAACCACAAATTTACCCTAGTAGGGAACATGGATATGATTTAATGTAAATGAAAGCAGTTTCTACTCTGACACCAGTACTATATTGAACATCTGAAAACAAAGGACTGAAGAAAGGTGAAAATAGAATATAAGTTTCTCAAGATAAAGAAATTAGAAATCCCATCACAGTCAGCTGAAAACTACTAAAGGTAAAAAGTTAAAACAGAATGTTTCTTTCTTAAGCAAAAGACTCCACATTTCATGCATACACCAAAAAAAAAAACCAACTCCAAAAGAAACCACATACATCTCGACTCGCACACAAGCCAATATGTGCGTGCTGGAAATCCATGCTCTCCACTAATACTTGGTAATTTAGTGCACAAGGCATCAAGAGAGCAATAGACTAATACTTGGTACATGATTACAATAATATTTCCTTAATTAACATCAAGAGAGCAATTAGAACTTGCAAAACGAGAAGGGTAAAAAAAATCATGATTACGGAACCACTTCACAACAACATTTGCATTCAATTAAAGTCACTGAAATGGAAATAGGATAAAAAGTGGAAATACATTAGAAATTTTCGTGTGTTGGTTAAATTTAAAAAAAAAAAAAATGAAACTTTAAAACTGGACAGGAAATTGAACAGTACAAGTATTAATCATACTTAAAAAAATAGTGTCACATGAGCTTTTCACATAATGTGGGAATATGGTTGATCAAGACTTGACTATAATGATGAAAATTAGCTTCCGTAAATGTTCCGAATATATAGGGGAAATTTAGACAAACGAACAAAAACTCCCTATCCTACATTAAGTACATGCAGGCAGACTTACCCATATATCATATGTAATGCAGCCAACACTAAGTACTTGTAGACTGACATATACATGTTATCATGTCAGCATGGCTACTTTCAAGCATGTATGGAAGAAGGATCAAAGCCTGGAAGACAAATTTTAAAGAGGGATAAAAGGTAAACCGAGGTGTGAACTGAAAAACATCATTGAAACCCTCTTTCTAAACAGAATCATAGATATACAAACCCACATATATTGCATGTTATTACTTATTAGTGCATGCATCAAATGTTTCCATCAATCATAAAACTGAGGTTGGATGAACTAAAACTCCTTAACTATTTAGCCACATCACTCGGAGCAAGGAAAAGTCTCTAGAACTGTAACACCGTAGATTCAGCTCTGGCAGGATTGGCATCGTATGACAAAAAAGCAGTTCAGCAGAAAAATTTACACAGATCTGCTGTAGAAGGGAAATTTGATATGGAAATGGATGTGCATGTTATATTAGTGTCATGACTATGAATGACAACCCAAAACAGAGCACTAAAAAAGGCAAAAACAGAATGATGCCTTCTTAAGCAGAGACTCTGCACATTCCATGCAGGTATTGAAACCTTATTTGCTATACACATCTAGACACCCATAGACATTGCATGCTATCTATACACATCTAGACAACCATATGGCATAGACATTGTATGCTATCCAACGACTATAAATAGGGCAACTCGACCTCATTTCAGAGACAGATTTTCGGTCAAGGCTAGAAAGTGGTGTGAAATTCATCAAAAACAAGCCTTATAACCAGCGAGGAGAAGAGAAGGAAGAGCCAAGTATTTGGCATAGTTTTGGGACTATTTTGGGTCCAAGTAAGCTCCACACATGCAATATTGTAGACCTGCCTATGGTAGGAAGAAGGTTGAAATATTGCAGTCACCGTAAGAGAGTACTTAGGGTGAAGAACAAGGAAGATATCAATCCGAGTTGTCAAGTAAGTAGTATCAACCTAAAGCGAAGGGAATCAAGGTTCCAAAGTTGATTATTCACATGTGCTAGGGTTTCTGAAGGAAGCCGAGAAGTTGCAGGTCTGAATCAGAGAAAAAGGAAGTTGAAATCTGAAGTATAGCCAAGGTACCAAGGTACAAAGGAAGGAAAGCAAGCAGTTGGACCAAGTGTTGACTTGGGCACGAAAGAGAAGTAGTGAAAGGGAAGTTGTGTCTTGGTCTTGGAGAGTCAAATATGTCAAGGGTCTTGGTCTTGGTATTCATCAATTGAAGTCTCTATAAGAAGAATAATTCGTTTGGGTTTTCCTCTCAAGTGGGAGAGGTTTTGGCCCTGGTTGATCGCCTATATTATGTGTCTTTTGTCTCTTTATGGTTTATGCATTGGTAGTTGTTTAATGAGGAAGACTATAATAACCTAAGCAAAAGAAGATCCTAACCTAAAAAGTAAAAAGGCATTCACAAGCAGGTATCTAACCAAGAGAAATCACCTAATCTTGATGCCCTAGATTTCTCAACACACCTAAGGATAATCCCCCTCACCAACGTCAATGCACTGACATTTTTGACCCCTAAATTTTGGGCTGTTAATGCATTTATCATTTGTGCACCAACTTGACACTTCATGGTCTAGGCATGATCTAAGGCAGTTTTGATAATTTAAATGGCTTGTAATGTCCATTGCTTGTATTCGTGGTGGCTAGTAGCTACACTTGTAGTGCATTTTCTTTATTCTTTAAATGACATGACATATTGCTAAATTTTTAATAGTTAAAAAGAAGCATTTGAATATATATATATATATATATATATATATAGTTTGGTCAAACTACCTGTCCCACCAGCCACATCAAGATGTTGCATTCCTGGAAATGGACTCAATTTTGGACAAGCCTGCAAAATCCAGATCACACAAGAAGAAATAATTTTTTTCATGCATCCAAAGACAAACTAAGCAGAGATTTGAGGAATTGAAATTCAATGGTTTTAATTATAACAAATAAATATGAACCTATCCTTCCAAAGCCGGTGAAGACCAACACTCAGTATGTCATTCGTGATGTCATATTTTGAGGCAACACTACTGAAAACATCACCAACCATTCTGCGTTTCTCCTCTTCAGGCACATCTTTAAAGCCTGCACATAGAAGCATGAAAAATGCTTCAGCGCAATGTAACTTTATAGTTGCCATACCCAAGAACTACAACAAAAGAATAATGAGGAGCACATTACATGGAATTTCACAACAAAAAAATAGATTAGCTGTGCCAATGACATCTAGGCATGACATGTATAGTATTGTCGGTAACTGGATCTGACTCCTCTGTGATTAAAATCACGACGATTTCTATTTAGTGACATCTAGATGAACATTGCTTCCAAATTCCAAGCAATGGCACACCTGTTCAATCTAACTGCACCAAGAGCTGCATTCCAAGTGTTTATATGTTTGTGACAGTTAGGGTGACATATTTCTTGTATATGTTAATTCTTCTAAAGTATACGTCTAGGCTAAGATGGTTGATCTTACACTCATGAAATTGTTAATAAGTAACACAAGCCCATCATAACTGATAATTGGTTATGCCAGAGGTATAAAAAAAAACGAGGTGTCAATATCAATTCCATGTGTCAATCTCCATGCTGAGGTGTGAAAACAATGAGAATGGCACATCAAGGTTTTTGAAGACTCCTGGCAGATAACAAATCCAGGGTCTTTAGAAAACACGGATGTTGGAACCCTTAACTCTAAACTTCATAAGTTTTACTAAAACAACAAATACCGAGACCATAGTAAAACCTTGGTTGATAAGTGCAGAAAACAATAAAACTGAACAATAAGAAGATTAAAAATAGATCGGTCAAAAATAGTGACAAAGTGAATCAATTTAAATCCTGAAAAAACTCAGTACCAGAACAACGAAAAAACATAAAAAATCAAAGTGGCAACAAGAACAATAAATGAGAAGGATATTGCATCTAAATACTTCAAAAGTGGAATGGCTGTTTTGAAATGATATAATTTAGCCATCTTGCCCGGCTCTTATTTTTCATTCTATGTTATTGTTTTGAAGACGGGCTAGATCAATTTCCTTAAGAGATGCATCAAGCACTCCCAAGACAAGTCTGCAAAAGCCAGATCACACAAGAAGAAATAATTTTTTTCATGCATCCAAAGACAAACTGAGCAGAGATTTGAGGAATTGAAATTCAATGGTTTTAATTATAACAAATAAATATGAACCTATCATTCCAAAGCCAGTGAAGACCAACACTCATTATGTCATTCATGATGTCATATTTTGAGGCAACACTACTGAAAACATCACCAACCATTCTGCTTTTCTCCTCTTCAGGCACATCTTTAAATCCTAGACATAGAAGCATGAAAAATGCTTCAGCACAATGTAACTTTATAGTTGTCATACCCAAGAACTGCAACAAAAGAATAATGAGGAGCACATTACATGGAATTTCACAACAAAAAAATAGATTAGTTGTGCCAATGACATCTAGGCATGACATATATAGTATAGTCAGTAACTGGATCTGACTCCTCTGTGATTAAAATCACGACGATTGCTATTTAGTGACATCTAGATGAACATTGCTTCCAAATTCCAAGCAATGACACACCTGTTCAATCTAACAGCACCAAGAGCTGCATTCCACGGCCCAAGTGTTTATATGTTTGTGACAGTTGGGGTGACATATT
The DNA here is from genome assembly GCA_034641835.2 of Pinus albicaulis. Lineage (NCBI taxonomy): Eukaryota > Viridiplantae > Streptophyta > Pinopsida > Pinales > Pinaceae > Pinus > Pinus albicaulis. The sequence continues at coordinate 827,689,548 of CM076572.1, read as the reverse complement.
TCTTGTATATGTTAATTCTTCTAAAGTATACGTCTAGGCTAAGATGGTTGATCTTACACTCATGAAATTTTTAATAAGTAACACAAGCCCATCATAACTGATAATTGGTTATGCCAGAGGTATAAAAAAAAACGAGGTGCCAATATCAATTCCATGTGTCAATCTCCATGCTGAGGTGTGAAAACAATGAGAATGGCACATCAAGGTTTTTGAAGACTCCCGGCAGATAACAAATACAGGGTCTTTAGAAAACATGGATGTTGGAACCCTTAACTCTAAACTTCATAAGTTTTACTAAAAAAACAAACATCGAGATCACAGTGAAACCTTGGTTGATAAGTTCAGAAAAATAATAAAACTAAACAATAACAAGATTAAAAATAGATCGGTGAGAAACAATGACAAAGTGAATGAATTTAAATCCTGAAAAAACTCAGTACCAGAACAACAAAAAACATAAAAAATCAAAGTGGCAACAAGAACAATAAATGAGAAGGATATTTCATCTGAATACTTCAAAAGCGGAATGGATGTTTTGAAATGATAGAATTTAACCATCTTCCCCAGCTCTTATTTTTCATTCTATGTTATTGTTTTGAAGACGGGCTAGATCAATTTCCTCAAGAGATGCATCAAGCACTCCCAAGACAAGTCTGCAAAAGCCAGATCACACAAGAAGAAATACATTTTTTCATGCATCAAAAGACAAACTGAGTAGAGATTTGAGGAATTGAAATTCAATGGTTTTAATTATAACAAATAAATATGAACCTATCCTTCCAAAGCCAGTGAAGACCAACACTCATTATGTCATTCATGATGTCATATTTGGAGGAAACACTACTGAAAACATCACCAACCATTCTGATTTTCTCCTCTTCAGGTACATCTTTAAAGCCTACACATAGAAGCATGAAAAATGCTTCAGCACAATGTAACTTTATAGTTTCCATACCCAAGAACTACAACAAAAGAATAATGAGGAGCACATTACATGGAATTTCACAACAAAAAAATAGATTAGCTATGCCAATGACATCTAGGCATGACATATATAGTATTTTCAGTAACTGGATCTGACTCCTCTGTGATTAAAATCACGACGATTGCTATTTAGTGACATCTAGATGAACATTGCTTCAAAATTCCAAGCAATGACACACCTGTTCAATCTAACAGCACCAAGAGCTGCATTCCACAGCCCAAGTGTTTATATGCTTGTGAAAGTTGGGATGACATACTTCTTGTATATGTTAATTCTTCTAAAGTATATGTCTAGGATAAGATGGTTGATCTTACACTCATGAAATTGTTAATAAGTAACACAAGCCCATCATAACTGATAATTGGTTATGCCAGAGGTATAAAAAAAAACGAGGTGCCAATATCAATTCCATGTGTCAATATCCATGCTGAGGTGTGAAAACAATGAGAATGGCACATCAAGGTTTTTGAAGACTCCTGGCAGATAAAAAATCCAGGGTCTTTAGAAAACACGGATGCTGGAACTCTTAACTCTAATCTTCATAAGTTTTACTAATACAACAAATACTGAGACCACAGTGAAACCTTGGTTGATAAGTGCAGAAAAACAATAAAACTGAACAATAACAATTTTAAAAATAGATCGGTCAGAAACAGTGACAAAGTGAATGAATTTAAATCCTGAAAAAACTCAGTACCAGAACAACGAAAACACATAAAAAATCAAAGTGGCAACAAGAACAACAAATGAGAAGGATATTGCATCTGAATACTTCAAAAGCAGAATGGTTGTTTTGAAATGATAGAATTTAGCCATCTTCCCCAGCTCTTATTTTTCATTCTATGTTATTGTTTTGAAGACGGGCTAGATCAATTTCCTTAAGAGATGCATCAAGCACTCCCTTCTTTGGTGTACCTCGTAAATACTATGTTACCGCGAGTCCCAATTTTTGTGATAACATTAATAGATTCCAATTTCAATCTTGAATTTTCTTCATATTTTTAGATTAAAAGAATTTTGAATGGTAAAATGTATTTCATTTGTTTATTGTTCTATTTCTTCTTTTTGTATTCCAACATCGTATATTTTTTATTGGTGTGTACATGCATGCAAAATGGAACTGAACACCTTAAGGCACAGATGAAAGCAAATTATAATTTGTATTTCAAAGTTAGCTGAAGAAAAGGACATACCTGAACATTACTTTCTTCCATGAGAATCTCCTTGGCCTTTTCACACAATCCTCTGACTTGCAACCATGAGAAAAACATTCTTAAAAAAAATATATATTTTCTTCAGTATAGAATTTAATCCATTATCATAACCTACTATATATCATCTTTATGATTTCTGCACCTAAGCCCAAACAATCTCAATGGTATGTTTTACTACATAATAGAGGAGTTATACCCAGACGTCTACACAGACAACTGAATTTTTTCATAACACTATAAAATAATATCTCGGCAATTTATTATCTGAGCATATCAATGATCTCATGGATTAATCATTAATTCATAGAATTCAATCTCACGAGAGGCTCTGACAAATGTTTCAAAAAGGATATATTGTTGGAATTGTCATCCCAACCACATTCCCAGATATCATAGATAACTAACTCCTTTAATATATCTGTGCAATAAAATCTCAACAAGTCATTTTCAAAAGTCTTAACGGTTTGAAGTTTGAACTAATGATCAAACAAACGCAACATCTGCAAAAAAATATTTAATATTTAACATCTTCAAAAGTCTTAACAAGTCACAACATCCCAAACCAAATGAGTAGCTGTAGTAAACTAAGCTCCCTCCAAAATTAGCATTCTAATCCCCTGTACCCTCTTGAAAAAACCAGAACAGAAGACAGAACCACAAAAAACAAAATACTTAGGTTATTCGAGGACACGGTCCACTGTGCCCTCAATTACTTGTCAGATATCAAGGGCATCGAGAATCATACACTATTTTAGTGCATCAAAAATGTTTTAAAAGTCTAATCACAAGATCAGTAGCCAAGGTGACTCCACACTTGTCTAAGACATCTAAATGTATTAACGATTAAACAACCTTTAAAGATGCAAGCACCCGATAAAACCAAAGTTTTAAAAGGCTAATCAAAAGATCATAAGGCAAGGAAAGGATCGATACACACTTATCCAAGACACTTATAAACCACTACAGACCCTGGTAAACACTTAACCAAACTGAAATGATAAACACAAAGCATTGCGCTAGAACAACGTAGTTTGCAGGCCATTGAAACACCATTTCCCGTTAAAAAATGGTTTGAAAACCCCTAACACCATAAAAAACAGCGGATCAGATTCTAATACAGCCATTCGCACCAAGCATTTTCGCCAACAACCCGAAAATCTGCCCAGCGGGGGTTTGTATGCCGCTGGATCCATGTGCCGACATGGTGTAAAAGCACCATCCCAGCAAAGAGAGGGCGTATTTTCTCAGACCTTTACAAAACCTAGGTTTCACAACAGAAACTTCTGAAAAAAAATGGATCTCGAATAGAAACTTCATACGAAATGCATAGATTTAAAGCAGCGGGTTTAAGGGCTGAAACTACTGGCCTCCTGTTTTGAGAGGGGCTTGCACTACATTAGCTGTTCAATTTGGGCATCGAGTTAGCCATAACCACTGGACGACGAGACCGGCTTCGCGCTCATCTAGTTCGGCGTCGAAATGCTCTCCTTTCTCTCTCTCCCCTTCTCGCCCCCGCCGTCCCTGTGTCTTTCGACCACTTCCTAAGAATTGAACCCTTGACCTTGTGGTTTCTGTTCGTTGGTCCGCGCTGCTACTACTGTAGAAACTTTCTATCGAACACAAATAAAATATTTGTGTGTGCGATATATGCGGCCTTAACGAATGCCTCCCTTTCTTGCTTTGGCACGGTCAGTCTTTGGCAAAGCACATTATTGTTATTATTACGATGATTTATTAACTGTTATTATTTTAGTTTAAGATTTTAATTTTATTTTAAGATTTAACTCTCATATTAACTCTCATATTTTTTAAATTGTTTTAATTTTAATTTTGGTATTGTTTTTAATTATTATGTTCTTTTTTTATTATTATTGTTGTAATTTGAATTTTTTTATTAATTTTAATTTCTATATATTTTTTATATTGTGTTAATTTTAATTTAAGTTTCCACAATCATTTAAATTTATTTCTAATCTTCTTGTTTTGATGTTATTTTAATATTAATTTAAGTTTCACATTATTTTCTATAATATCTTAATTTTAATATGAGTTTTCGTGTATGTCTAATTTTTTGTTTAATGTTATCTTAATTTTAATATGAGTTTCTTTGTATCTCTAATTTCCTTGTTTTCTATGTTGTACCCGACCTAACGATGCCACAAGGGAGAAAACGACAAACGGGCTGCTCGAACGTGCACAAGGCATTCGGGCAGTCACAACTTAGCGAAACTGATACGAGCACCCTCGAACGAAACGACCCGACCCGAACGTGCCCGGTCGGGCGACCTCACACGGCGCGACACGGTGCGTCCAACGAACCATGTGATGCTGGGGCTACCTCACAGAACCCCAAAATTTCCTCTTTCTTGTGCATATAAATGCATCCCAAAATTTTCACCCCCAATAAATCTCAACAATCTGGGCAACCTCACAATGTTCTATCTTTTGAACTGGCAATTTGAATAACATAGGTGCGGAAGCTCTTTACCCTTACTATATGGTTATGAAACCATACCCTCTACTATGCATCAAAATGTACGCACCTGCTTAATCCTCTTATCTGGAAATTTAGAGTATTACTGTGCAAAAGCTTCTTTTAAAAGGTTATAAAGCCCTCATTATATACTATGTGCAATTGTATAAAAACCCATATTACACAGAGGTCCAACAATCAAATCAGAGGGCGGGAGATATCTAATCAACCCTATGGTTTAGACCATATAATAGGGATTCTCGGTCCCACCACCTAATACTCCATTAACACAACTCCGACATCGATTTAAAACAAAACCCGACAAACAATGGGGTCCCACAATACAGTTTAGCTTACCTCCCCATCTAACAGCCAGAGGCTTATCGCATTTTACCTTGCCAAATCAACAATCATCGTGTGACCAACTTGTGTGCTTTTTAACGCCCCTCTCCACTCGTTAATATCCGTGCAACTTCAGAGTGTGACCACCGTCGATCCTTGTTTCCACCCGATCGAACGAGTATCACACTTTTTTTTTAACAAGCTTTAACCCTCCAAAAAAGTGCGAAATGGGTTGTTTTGCAATACAGCCTTATGCCATGTGTTGAGGACAGAGACGTATTGCATTTTTATTTCAAAAACCGAATACCAATTTTAAACTTTGCGAATACCACCAGGTTGGTTCCAAAAACCATTGTCTCTGTTTACGCTCCTGGTTCTGCTTCCTTCTCCCTCATGGTTCCATCCGCCTCTTAACTACGTTTTCATTCGATTCGGGGTCCTTGCAAGTTAAACCACTCCATCGCATAGTGTTAAGGTTTCATTATAAAACCTCGCTATCACTTCCAATATCATGAACAGAGGTTAACATCCCTCCTGATTCACCTCAGCGCTTCCAGCACAAACCACAATGTCGGTATAATTGAAATTGACTCTTCCACCCATTCAGGGCCATATGTACGAACTCTATCACAGATTTCTCCCTTTACACAATATATATCCTCTATCTATTAGGAATTTAACCACACAGGGTCAAATTCACAGGACTCAACCACAGTTTGCCAGTTATCCATCAAAGGCGTGCAGAAACGCCATTACCCCTAGATATTAGAGTTCCATTCACACAGTTAACTACAGAGGTCCAAAAAATTCTCACGCAGACCATATATATATAAGATCCTCAACACAGGAATTTAACCATTCATGAATTAATCAATGCACATATAAGACTAAACAGGTTCCTTCATATAAATGAAATTACTTACAGTCTTCTGGTCCTCGGCCAGATCTTCTAATTTAATGGCCTTCTATTCTCCTACTCAGCCTCTCCATCTCTCTAACTCTATGCAGTTCTATGCAGGTCTATGCCACAGAGGCTTATTTATACAAATTAACAATAATTGTTTCATCTTCCCTTAACGTTCAACAAAACTCTAAAATTCGTACGGTTCTAAATTTAGCCTAATCCCCAGATAAACTGAAACTGACTATCTCTTCATATGCCCACTAATCATTCAAGGGCAGTTACAATTCTCTGCATTTAACTAAAATAAATAAAAACCCACTAAATTCACTACATAAAATCTAACTATTTTGAAAACTAGAAACCCCTAAGTGTAACAAAAATGCATTGAAATTGTTTTAGCCTAATGCCTCTACATCACGATGCCACAAGGGAGAAAATGGAAAACGGGCCACCTGAACGTCGTGCACAAGGCACCCAGGTGGTCATAACTTAGCAAAACTGATACGAGCGCCCTCGAACGAAATGACCCGACCTAAATGAGCCCGGTCAGGCGGCCTCACACGCCGCACCCGACCAAATCATGCCATAAGGGAGCAAACAGAAAATGGGCCGCCCAGACGATCACAAGGCACTCGGGCAGTCACAACTTCGAAAAATTGATACGGGCGCCTCGAACAAAACGACCCAACCCGAACGCGCCCGGTCGGGCGACCTCACACGGGACGACACGACGCGCCCAAATGAATGATGCCACAAGGGATCAAACAAAAACGTGCCACCCAAACGTGCACAAGGAACTCGGGTGGTCACAACTTAGCAAAATTGATACGGGCGCCCTTGAACGAAACGGCCCGACCCGAATGCGCCCGGTCGAGCGACCTCACACGACACGACATGATGCACCCAAACGAACGATGCCATAGGGGATAAAATGGAAAACGCACCACCCGAACATGCACAAGGCACCTAGGTGGTCACAACTTAGCGAAACTGATATAGGCGCCCTTAAATGAAATGGCCCGACCTGAACGCGCCCGGTTGGGTGACCTCACACAGCGCGACACATCGCACCCAACAAACGATGCCACAAGGGAGAAAATGGAAAGCGTGCCACCCAAACGTGAAGAAGGCACTCAGGCAGTCACAACTTAGCAAAACTGATATGGGCGCCCTTGAACGAAATGACCCGACCTAAACGCGCCCGGTCAGACGACTTCACACGGCGCGACACGACGCGGCCGACCAAACGATGCCACAAGGGAGAAAATGGAAAATGGGCCGCCTGAACGTGCACAAGGCATCCAGATGGTCACAACTTAGCAAAACTGATACAGGCGCCCTCGAACGAAATGGCCCGACTTGAACGCGCCTAGTCAGGCGACCTCACATGGTGCGACACGACACACCCAACCGAACGATGCCATAAGGGAGAAAATGAAAAACGGGCCGCCCAAACATGCATAAGGCACCCGAGCAGTAACAACTTAGCAAAACTTATATGGGTGCCCTCGAATGAAACGACCTGAACCAAACGCGCCCGGTCGGGCGACCTCACACAGCGCGACACGACGTGCCCAAATGAACGATGCCACAAGTGATCAAACGGCAAACAGGCCACTCGAATGTGCACAACGCACCCGGGTGGTCACAACTTAGCAAAACTGATACAGGCACCCTCGAACAAAACGGCCCAACCCGAACTCGCCCGATCGAGTGACCTCACACGGCGTGACACGACGTGCCCAAACGAACGATGCCACAAGGGATCAAATGGTAAACGAGCCACCCGAATGTGCACAAGGCACCCTGGTGGTCACAACTTAGAAAAACTGGTACAGGCGCCCTCGATGCATATGCATAATCATCGATGACAACGATCTGTCATCGGAACCAGGAGACGAATGCAGTAGAAAATATGACTGTCGACTGCCCTGCATGTCGATCCATAAGTTCCACCCATCTCTTCATCTGAGGCTATCTAGGACTAGCGATATCCAGCGTCACATGCTATGGCTACATCAATGGTATCCGTTCCAAAGTGAAATATATGAGGATCGAACCATAACTGAAATTGTTTTTCCTTCCTCCTTTTTCTTTATTCAGTTGTTCCTTTATCTGAGAAATAACAGCTTCAAACCAGTTGAAGACTGTTGGCTCGAGACAGTCTAGTGCATACTGCATATAAGATCTGTTAGCCACATGTAGTGTCACTGTGCCATCAAGTTTTGCGATTGTGAACAGGATGGTTCTCAAAGGAAAATCTCTCACTGTACGGATGTTAATCTTCCCATCTTTGCTCAGTTTTTCCCTTGCATAACAATACTGCAAAATATAATCTCTCACCGTCTCTCCTCCAACGGTAGACCCTGAAAGAGAAATGGGAAAACCCCTCCTCAACAAACCTATGAGAAAGTACACGTCCTCAAAAGTGATAGGAACCACTTGGTTCTTAATGTTAAATGCTTCTATTGTCGGATCCCATGCACGAACCAAGAACTCAAGAAGCTCAATATGTTGCCTCATTCTAGATAACTTGAAGTACTTTAAAATTACACAATCCCTCAAGGTTCTTATAGTACCCAGGTCATTTAGGGAAATCATGTCTTTTTCTTCATATTCTCTTTCTCACCATGTAATCGTCATTGTTATCCGATGGAAACCTAAAACATAAGTAAGAGATCCATTAGAAACCATCCATTGCAGAAAACTAGGTCAATTTTGAGCTAAACATCAACACAAAAATTTTGTAATGCGCCCAATGCAGGCTTAGGCTTGAGACATTGCGTTGCACATGTAGGTACCTTTCACTGTACCTACTATGCAACACAGGTTTCGATACTTAAGGGTGTGTTGCCCTCTTTTTGGGGAAAATTTAACCTAGGGGGTCTTAAAACCCTGAAAAATTGCAAGAAATGGAAATGAAATGATTACCAATAGAAATAGAAGGTTCATGTCACTAACCTGAAAGAAACGGCGACGAAATCCATCCACAGAAACTACCGTAATCAATGACTAAAGTTCAGGGGAAAAATCAGGTTCAGACCTCCAAAATGCAAATGGTAACTATGGAATGGTAAAAATGAATAGTAAAACTACTTTTAAATAGTCATTTAATTATTTGCAAGTTAAATTTATTGCTGTGACTATAGTTTTGTTATGTTTTTATCATGAAACAGGTATTTTTAATCTGTTTGATGTTGCTCTAAATAGGAAATACAATTGATGAACAGATTAGTCGTGCAAATTTATTAAGAATGACTTGACCACAAAGCATGCTTTTTCTCCTTATTTTTCGAGCTTTGTTAAAAATGAAAATGGATTTGAAGCACACATTTATCTCTTTTTCTAGCTTCCATAACAGCGAAAAAGGAACCCCTGGAGTCTTCTTTCAACTCTTTTCAGACTCTGATAATGTGAAAATATTGTCGAGCACTTGTAATTTCGAGCTCATTAAATTAAATGAATTGATATCTACTCAATATAAGTTTAACCCTTTTCCGGACTGAGATAGATTATTTACAAAAAAGGAATACCGTTGGTTAAACATGACCAAAGAGGTTCTTTCAGATATTATTTTACACTTTTTCGGATCTGAGAGACAATTTACGAAAAAGTAATTATGGAGTTCTCTTTCGTCCTCTTTTTCAAAGTCTCTAAATATGAAAAAGGACTGGGCTGTCACTGTCGTTGAGCTTGTTAAATCATAAAATAGTGACAAGCTTGCCAATCATGGCAAGAATCGAGTTTCATTCATCGCTAGACTCGTTAAATTATTAATTAGCGATACTTCATTCTTTATTTTCCCGAAGGGTTGAATTATAGATCAAGAAAATGCTATCCTCTTCAAGCTTGTTAAAAAATAATGAGGTACTGGTCGACAAATGACCAAGGAAAAATTTGGGAAGAACGAACAATATTTTCTTTATGGTAGCAAGTCGCTCTTGAACATGACACTTCCTTCACTCCATGTCTGTGACTGTTTGGGTTGGGTAATCATCTTGACGGTTCATTCATCACCTATGGTTCATCATACCTTCACTTCGGTTTTGGGTCAATGCTGCCAACTCATCACAGTGTCGCCGATATGTTCAAGAGGAGAGGGGAGAGAAGGAATGGAGAGAGAGAGAGGGGGAGAGGAGTGAGAGAGGTAGAAAAGGGTGAGAGAGGGAGATAGTGACTCAAATATGGAAGGGGGGCAGAAAGAAGGATAGAGGGAGGGATATAGTGAGAGGATTGGAGGGTCGAGAGAGAGAGAGAGGGGAAGAGAGAGCGAGGTAGGAGAGAAAGGGAGAGAGAAGAAGTACAATGGATTAAAACAATAAATATATTAGGCCCACTCTACACAAATATGTAATCTGAGAATTCAGGATAAAAAGAGCAGGCTCGAACAACAATTGCATAGAAGTCTTTATTACTCAAATAGAAGAATGTCACAGCAAGTTGTCATCTCACAAAAGCTCCTACTACAACCTACAAGCTAACAGTACTCACTCTTATTATCTATTTCTACAAATGTCTAACTAGTGTGCCCATCCTTTTCATTTATAAGTTAAAAGAAGGTGTTGTTAGAAAACAGGCTAATGATAGCGTTAGTGGTGCATCTCCCTTGAGCATGAGAAACTCCCTCATAAATTTGCCTTGTATGCAAGGCTTTTCTTTTAGAGTAGTGCATTATCATAGTAGATATAACTCCTCTCCTGAAGGTGCCTCATTCCATAAGTGTGCACTCATGAATGCACCTGAGATGATGGTGTTAATCTCCTCAACTAGTGTGCCATACTTGGTGGGTGTGACCCAACAAATAATTCATCTATCCTCGAAGGTGTCGTTATAAGCTTCTAGCTATATTTAAGAATCTTTCCTACTAGTGTACCACAATCTAGCTCTGCAATCCTGGTGCTGCTCAAATTCTCAAGGTTGAGGTGAGACCAACTAGGTAATCTAACACTCTTGAGAATTTTTTTTTTCCAATAACCCAAGATTCTCCCCCAACTTGTCAAACTTCCCCTTTGTTAGGAGCTTTGTCAAAATATTAACCATATGAAACTTTTTCAGAATGTGGTCCAACACTACTAACTCCCTAATGAACTTGGAATCTTAGGAAATTGTATTGAATATCAATGTGTTTGAAATGGTCATGACACATTGGATTTTCATAGAGCTTGATGTAACTTTGACTCTCACAAGAGACAATATTGGGCTTCAACAACTGATTAGTTGACTCTAAAATCAAGTTGCAAATCTAGATAGCTTCATAATAAGTATATGAAACTGCCATATACTTTGCTTTAGTGTAACTGAATGCAATTGTTGCTTTCTTCTTGTTGATTTAGTAAAAATGATTTATAAAATGATAATAATGATGTTTAAAATGAGCCTTATGATGGTCTATTTATACACATTGATTGTTCACGAGGTGTAGGGGTATGTTTATAACATCACTGCCCTTGAAATCTTTGTCTTGAAAGCACAATAATTAGAATTTTCTTTATTTAAGCACATTTTTGTGGTGGAATGAAGTTTATCAGATATCTATTTATACTTTGTAGAGGTTTGACTTTGTTTTTCCTTTAAGTGTTGGTGAGGTTTATTTGTATTTTTTGCATCATAGTCTAAAGTATTTTGACCTGATTGTTTAACATGAAAGCTTTATGCTTATTGGCAATATATTTGAAATACCTGCATGATCAAGAAACTATTATGGTTAATTAAATTACTAATTAGGTATTACATAAAGAGGATGATGTTGAGAGGGCCTGCACGGGTGACTCTAGGAGCAACCCGGAGGTGGTCAGACAAAGCTCTCCTAAGTTACAAATCTGAAGAGAAAAAACTGGTGATGTATATGTGGTTGCTCAACCTGGGCTGTATGGAAAATCTTAGCAGAGAGTGTTTACCTTTCCATGTCTTCACGAAAGTAGGTTGTCTGGTCACAGAATAAGATCACTACATGTAGGTGATGGTTCTGTAGTAAGTTCTCAGCCTTATCTTCGGAATGGCTAACAGAGAGGATCATGTTTGAATACAAGATATAATTTGATGAATTTGGAGATTTAGAGTTGAAGAAAAAATTGTGGTGATGTTTGGATGGTTGTTGGGAAAAATACTGAGAGGGGGGGGCGGGTGAATCAGTATTTAGAGCTGACTGAAATTTTTTTACCTTTTCTTTCTCTTAAAAACATATGATACATTATTGAATCCAACTTGTATGTCTAGAGATCTTATTATGTATTTACTTAGATCATCATTCATTCACCAAATGTTTAGTAAGCAGTAATTATGAACAAAAATAACAGAACAAACCATCAAACATAAGCAACACATATGAAAACTAGTATTTAAGGTGGAAACCTAATTTGGGAGAAAACCACCGCTGCTGTTATCTTAGTCTTCAATATTTATTATAAAGAAAACTTCTTACAATTTTATGCTAACGCAGACTTATACCAGCACGCAGGCACCCACCTGCAGAAAGGCTACAACCTTCTCTCGTTCTCCAGCCACTACTGGAAGGGAGCTCCAATTTCCTGATTCTAACACCAACTTCTACTGGCAGGGTACTTCCTCTTTCATACAGAAGGCCTCAACCCTCAGATACACCAGATTTCTTCTATTTATTCATCAGACTTCCGTCAGGTCTATTTCTTTTGCTGATCATCGTAGAGATTTATCATTTCTAGATCATATCCATAGGTGCATCATATATGCAGATATCTCTTAAGGAGATTTATTTATTAACAACCCTTCCACATTCTCACCCTGTAGTGTAATCCTCTTCTCCTTATATAGTTTAGCCTTTATCAATACCATGAGTAGAAAACCACTCAACCGCTAATGGCATTCATATTAAAAGTCGAACCAATCCAAATTGAAATCCCAATCTTCATTCTTCCATGCACGAATCGTCCCAAAGGTAATCTTTATCTCTGCAAAATAATACTATAGCCAAGGTTAAGTAACATTAACGTTCCGCTGATGGTTTTCTTTCTTTTGTTGGAATTTTCTTTATCAAATTCGTGGAATTTGATAAATAAATATTATTCACAACCTTTGGCAATTAAATATACAATAGAACTTTATATTAATAACCAGCGCTTTTATCAAATGGCTTTTAAATATACCTTTGGTTCCGGCCCCATATACATAATCGACGGCCCAATCAATATAATTTAAAACTGGGGCCCATCGCTAACGATCGTTTCCATCCGACGGCGAAGAGCACATCGCTCGGTCTTCAGATGATCCGACGAATATAGTTCGTTGATGATGCACGGATGATAACACGCGATGGCGCATCGTACCTTGGGTAACCTTCGTGCATCTATAGCAAATGAACACCGTCCAATGACCCCTTTCCAAATCAATGGTGTTCAATAATATCGCTCGGCTTCTTTGGTCGAACATTAACATGCGATGGCGTGCTTTGATAGCGGTTTTCGTGGGTCCACCTTTGCTACATGTCAACGTTTCTATGGAATCGCTCCCCAACCAGGAAATACCGCCTATCACCGAAGGGTGGTGTGATGAAACCCGGAAACCACCTTCACTATTCACTCGGTCACGGTTCTGCTCTTCCACGCAGGGTTCTGTCGCACTTCCTTTTGTTCCGTTCATGATTCCAAAGGGTTAGTCCGTGTTCCACCGAAAGTTTAATGCCAAATACTCTGTTTTAGTTCTTCCGCGTTATAACTGATTTTCTCTCACTCCTTGTTCCTTTCTCCATGAAAGCCAGTCAGCTCCTTACTAGTAGCGTAGACCCTTCCATGTGGAGCTTAAAACCATAACTTTGTTCATATCATATATTCATCGAATATATAATTCCACTTTTTACCAGTTTGGATACACTGTCGACCGTATTAACATCAGTTCCTCGAACAACATACAGAGCACCATTAATCCCCTCACAGGGTTTCTTACTTATCACGGATTCCATCAGGGTGCATACATATGTTCACACATGAATTACCATTTACTAGAACATTCACTTATTCTTTTCTATTCGATGGCCTTTTTCTCCTACTCTGTCTTTGGACAATTCTGCTGCTACTTTGCTTTTCTCTTTTCATGGTTACTATTTCAAATGCTCCTTCTTTGCCAATTCCTTTGCCATCAATGACAACATTTCCAACAATCTCCCCCTTTGACATTGATGGCAACACTCTACCTCTGTTTGTCTTATAGAAGCCCCTTTATTTTCTTTTCCTCCCCCTTGACATCAATGGCAAAGGATTGATCAGATCTAATCAGAGTTCATGTTAAAAGGTGTGTGGTTAACATTGATTTGGGATCAATGGTACTGTGGGTGCACAAACAATCCGATGATTAACCCAAGGGTTACCTCCGCAGTTGACCCGCCCATCGGGCGTTGACCACAGATCGACGGCTGTCATTATCTGTGGTAGCACAAGCCCGATGATCATTCTATACTGAGGAGTGCCTCTGCAGTACCTTGAATCTAATTTAATAAATCAAGTTCCTTTTGAGGTCCGGTGCCATACATATTGTGGGGCCAATAATACCAAGATCCTATGTACCGATAATACCATGCTCCCCCTGAGATCATGCTACATCTTCTGACATAATTAGAATGCCAACAATGCATTCTTTCCATAAGACCAATGCTCCCCCTTAACCTGTGCATCCAGAGATACCCAACAGCACCGCAGCTATGCTGAAGAATGCTGACCCAGCAAAAGTTTGTCAGCATCTACCCATACGCGATTTTCTGTCCTTCAGGAAAACCGCGTATTCAATTAATCTTATGTATTTAAGTAGATCTGATCTTCTGCATGACAGAGACTACTCCCAGCATCTGTCTGAGATATTCGAACGCTTCCCTGGGTAAAGGTTTGGTAAATATATCAGCAACTTGTTCTTTGGAGGGAACATATTCCAACATCACCTTTTGTTCAAACACTTGTTCACGTAAGAAGTGATACTTGATGGGAATGTGCTTGGTCTTGGAATGCATAACAGGATTCTTTGAGATACTGATGGCACTTGTGTTATCACACATAATGGATATAGGAGGTGAACATTTGATTTGAAATTATTGTAATGTTTGCATCATCCAAGGAATTTGAGTGCAACATGATGCGGCAGCCACATATTATGCTTCTGCTGTAGATAAGGCAATAGAGCTTTGCTTCTTGCTAAACCAAGATACTAACTGGGGCCCCATGTAGAATGCACCACCACTAGTACTTTTCCAATCATCAACATTTCCAGCCCAATCTGCATCAGTGTAAGCTTGAAGAGTAAGATCAACATTCTTTGGATACCATAGTCCAAAGTCTTGAGTTCCTTGTAGATATTTGAATATTCTTTTCACAACCTGAAGGTGAGACTCTTTTGGATTAGCTTGGAATCATCCAAAAATCCCAACTGCATGCATAATGTCTGGTCTAGTCCCAGTGAGATAAAGTAGACTTCCTATCATAGATTTGTAGTCTGGTTGATTCACCGTAGGAGAATCATCATGAGAACTGAGATTACATCCGGTTATCATTGGTGTACTTACTGGTTTGCACTCTTCCATGCCATATTTCTTCAGAATTTGCTTAAGATATTTTTCTTGTGATAAGAATATGCCATCTATTGCTTGATGCACTTGCAAGCCAAGAAAGAATGTTAGTTCCCCAAGTAAAGACATTTCAAATTCTTGCTGCATAACAGAAGCAAATTTCTGACTCATAGACTCTTCATTACTTCCAAATATGATTTCATAAACATATACAACCACAATCAATAGTTTATCATTTTTCAGTTTTTGTGTATAAGTTGCTATCAGCAGACCCCTTTGAAAATCCTTTTTGATGAAGATATTTTTCAAGACGATAATACCATGCCCTTGGAGCTTGTTTGAGACCATATAGAGCCTTTTTAAGTCTACAAACAAGTTTTTCATCATTTCCCAAAATGAATCCTTCTGGTTGTTCTATATAAACTTATTCTTCTAGGTCACCATTGAGAAAAGCAGATTTAACATCCATTTGATACACTTTTATTTGTTGGAAGCTTGAAAAAGCAAGAAACATTCTTATGGCTTCAAGTCTAGCTACTGGATCAAAAGTTTCTTCAAAGTCTATACCTTCTTGTTGAGCACACCCCTTGCAAACAAGTCTAGCTTTATTTCTTATAACATCCCCATTCTCATTTAACTTATTTTTGAATATCCATTTAGTTCCAATGACATTTTTGTCATGAGGTCTTGGTACTAATTCCCAAGTGTGATTCTTTTCAATTTGATCAAGCTCTTCATTCATGGCTTGAATCAAACATTCATCTTTGCTAGCTTGATTGACATTGTGTGGTTCAATAGTGGATAGAAATGCCAGATAGCTAGAAGATCCCACAAGAGTCCTTCTTGTTTGTACACCTGATCCATTTTCTCCCAAAATTTGAGATTCTGGATGGTTCTTTTGAACATATCTGGATAGAGCTTTTTCAGATAAATCGTCTACAGGTTCATCATTGGCTTCACTGTCTATATCATTTCTATTTGATGTAGAAGGATATATGTCACCATCGTCTTCATCTGTTGTTTTTTTTTTCTTCTTTTGGAGCTGCAGGAGACTCATCAATAACAACATCAATACATTCAAAAATCTTTCGAATTATTTTATTGTAGCATTTATATGCTCTACTCCTGGAGGAGTAACCAAGAAGTATTCCTTCATCTACTCTAGGTTCAAACTTGCCAAGTTTTTCATCTTTATTTTTGACAAAGCATTTGCTTCCAAAAACTCTAAAATGCTTCACAGTGGGAGGATTACCATACCAGAGTTCATATGGAGTTTTATCACTATTTACTCCAACATGTGCCTTGTTAAGAATATTTACTGCTGCATGTGCTATTTCTCCCCAAAATGTGTCAGGTGTTCTGGAATCATCAAGCATAGCTCTATCCATTCGTTGAACTGTTCTATTCATTATTTCTGCTACGCCATTTTGTTGTGGAGTGCCGGCTACAATAAACTGTCTTTTTATGCCATGTTGTTCACAAAATTCAAGGAATTCATATGAAGTATATTCTCCTCCCCAATCGGATCTAAGACATTTTATTTTTAGATCTAATTCATTTTCAACCAGAGCTTTGAAGATCTGAAATTTCTCAAATGCTTCATCTTCGTGTTTAAGCAACCCAATCCAACACATTCTAAAGAAATAATCAATAAATAAGATATAGTATTGTTCACCTCATGGTGACTTTTTCTTCACAGGTCCACATATGTCAGTATGAATGAGTTCAAGAGGCTTACTTGATGATCCTTCCTTGGCATTAAACTGTACTTTGGTTTGCTTACCAAATTGGCAAGACTTGCATATGATATTTCCGGGTAGAGTAATATTGGGAAGATCACGGACAACCTTAAGTCTGCTTGATTTGTTGATCTGAGAGAAGCTCAGATGCCTCAACCTTCTATGCCATAGCCATTTTTCTGAAGATTTACTCAAGTAACATTGTTCTTTGCATTTTTTCAAAACATACAAGTTGCTTGGAGTTATTTTTCCTTTTATAATTGTTTTACCTATATCAAGATCATGTACCACACATTCTTTTGAACTAAAAACAACTTCAGTTCCTTGATCACACATTTGACTTACACTTAATAGGTTATGTCTTAACCCATCCACATACATGAAATCATTAGCTTTCACCTTTTCTTTTAGAAACAAAGACCCTTTTCCCTTAATTACCGCAGGAGTATCATTTCCAAATGTAACCTTCTTTTCTTGTTCTAGAGCACTATATGCAAGAAGTTTGTTTTTGTCACCTGTCATGTGTCTTGAGCATCCACTATCAATGTACCATTGATTTTCTTCACCTTCTGAAAATAATGATATGCCACAGTTTTCAACTTGTAATTCCTTCTTTTTCCATACTTTGGAGCTTGAAGGAAAATGTTGTTTTGGCTGAACTTTGCCCCTGCATTCAGATTCTTCATGGCCAAAGTTATTGCAATAAGCACATTCAACTTCATTTAGAAGAGGAGAAAAGTTGTTATAGGTATTCTTCTTTGTTTCAATATCAATCCTTTTGTTTCTTGCTTCTCTTGTCATGATGGTTTTATATGCAATACATTGAACAACTTTATGACCAAAATTGTGACATGAGAAACATTGTCCATTGAAGAAGAAATTTCTGCGATCATGACATCTTCGACTTGAATTTACCTGTTGATTGGTGTTTCTTTGAAAGATATTCTTGTTAGTGTTCTTTGAATTGAGATGATCATGCTTTACTTGTAAAGATTCTTTATTCCCTTGCTGAGTGGCAGAATGTTGTAAACCAGTTGTAGCTTCTTTTAGATAATTTGGTGCTGAAGCCTGAGAATATTCTCCGATATATCCAAGAGCTATCTTTATGAGAGGAGAACGTTGTACCTTAATAATCTTATCTAAGGTTTCAGATCCTTTAGCAAATCTAAGATTCAGAGTCTTTACTTTCTCAAGTTATTTTCTTAGACTTACTACTTCACACTCCAATTTCTCATTGTGTTTCTCCTTTTATTCAAGCTGATTTTCCAGAGTCTCTATGGTTATTTTACTTTCTTCTAAGCGTATTTTGAGTTGATTGTTTTATTCAAGAAAATCATTGTCCTCTAGAGCATCCACAAAAGTATCCTTTTCTTCTCTAGATTCAAATGCCATGAGAAGTCTAAGATCTTGTTCACATTCTTCCTCACTATCAGATAACCCATCATTGTCTTCATGAGTATAGTAACTTTTTCTAGTGCTAAACCGATTCTTATTCCTTCTTTCTACTTCCTTCCCTTTTTTATGTGTTTCTTTATGAGGACACTTAGCAGCATAATGACCAACTCTTCCACAATAAAAACATTTGAAAGGAAGCTTACCTCTGAACCGTCCTGTGCCAAGTTGAAGTTTCTTTACAAAATTTACCTCATCTTCTTCTGAGATATATCCTGATCCTTCTGCTTCTTGTACTTCTTTCCCTTTTGTAGAAGCTCTAAAGACGGCTTCTTTGACTTCAGATGGTCCTCCTCTTCTCATTTCATATGCAGTTAGTATGCCATGAAGTTGCACCACAGTAAGATTTTGAAGATCCTGTTTTTCTTCAAGAGCAGAAACTTTTGACTCAAATTTTGTCGTTAGAGATCTTAAAATTTTCTCAACCAAAGTAGATTTGGTTATTGTTTCTCCCAGATTTCTCATACGATTTACAACATCATCAAGACGTAAAAATAAGCTGGCAATACTCTCATCACTATGCATCTTCAAATTTTCATATTCAATTCTGAGAGTTTGGAGTTGTTAGCCACCTGTAAAATTTGATCATACCAAAGGTGGCTAAATATGTTTTGAGCCTTCAAGGAACAATTTTTTCCTATTAAAAAACTGTTGGCTCTTGAAGACTATTGAAGGCCTCATGCCTCTGTCCAAAATCTTCATTACTATTTCCATTTTTATACTCAGAAATTCTGCTGATTACAAAAGAGAAACTACTGCAAAAATCATCATTTCTCCCTTCTTCCACTCATAAACTGACCTTCATTTTTTTTCCCCTTTCTTCATAAATTTCCTCTATTTTTTATGTTCTCCTTTTTCTCCCCTTCATGAAAACCCGCCTATCCAAAGTTTTAACCTAAAAAGCTTTAAGTCACGTGCTAAGATAATCTAATGGGTTGATTAAAAATACCGATTGCGCAATCGCAATCGGAGAAAACAAATGAGTAAATTAAAAAGACCAGGCCCGATGGCCCGATTGCGATTGGCCCTTGTTTTAACAAGCCCCGGGAATATTACAGTTCATATAGCCCAAAGGCCCCGCAAACGGGCGCCTAACAATCACATATATACATCTCACCCATATTATAAAACCTTTATTTTTTGTTGAAAGGTCGGATTTTCCTATGTTTAAAGGTTTTCCGTCGGTGCGTAGGTTGAAACAAATCCCGACCGTTGATCTAGTCCTTCGATCCACCGGTCCGCAGAAAATCGCATCGCAGCTTTCGATTGCAACATTTGTTTACTTCACCCGATTGCCGATCCCCAATTATACTTCCCACCGTTGATATGACTTATAGATCAATGGCCATACCTTAATCGCTCTTTCCCTCCCAATCGCGCAATCGCATCAGAGGTTTCAATCTCATCCACCTTTTTGTTCCGTCGATTGGCCTCTCCCCCGATTTTTTCTCCACCGTCGATCTAATCTGTAGATCAACGGCCTGCGCTCAATCACATCGCAAGGTTTAATCTCATACATTTTGTTTGCCCCCTGATCGTGACTCCCCCGATCCATCCTCCACCGTTGATCTCGTTTTAGATCGACGGTCTTCGCTCAATCGCTTTGACCCTCCCAATCGCGCAATCGCATCGGATTTTTTAAATCGCACCCCTTTTTTCCTCCCAC